>CM070760.1:2500-10000 GCA_036346245.1 Bonia amplexicaulis | reverse complement strand
ACCGACACAATCGCCCTCACCTCCACCGGCACCCGCTACTTCATCTGCGGCTTCCCCAACCACTGCACCGGCGGCATGAAGATCCAGATCAACGTCGTCTCCCCCTCCTCCTCCACCCCCGCCCCGGCCGGCGCTCCCAACGCCCCGGCCGGCGCTCCCAACGCCCCGGCCGGCGCTCCCACCGCCAACTCTCTCCCACCGCCGCCCTCCTCTGCCGCCACCTCCGTCAAGGCCACTGCCGGCTTCGGCCTCGCCGTCCTGCTCGGCGGCCTCATGGCCTAAATATATGCATTCCATTCGATTTCTACTGCTGCACGCACCCGATCGACATGCGTATAATTCATTAGTTAATGTGTTTTCTTTTCTTTTTGATCAGCGAGAGACGGAGAGAGAGAGAGAGAGAGAGCATGCATGAGATCTAGGAGTACTACCTCCTTGTGTACGAGCGTATATGTCTGTTGTATTCGACGGGTTTTGCACAATATTGATACTATGATTTTAGAGGTGATTCGCAAAGGAGTGCATGCATCTTTTCATTTCTTAGTAGTACTCGATAGCATCTTTTTAGTCTCACTAGTTTAATGTACCTGCGTTGCTCGTTAAACCCAAAATGACAACCAATCCATCGGACTCCTTCGTTGTTGTTAACTATCTTCCAGAGAAAACACGTACGTCGTAAATAAACTAAAAAAATACAAAAGAATTTTTAATTTCTCTACCCTCTTACTTGCTCTTCACTTTTTCTTTGCTTTTTTTCTTACAAAACTGGCTATAGACCTTCTCAATATATAGACTAATACTCTCATACTAACATACGTCAACTTCAACTTAAGTTACACACGGAGACGAACTCTACTACGTCTTAAACTCTAAGTCAAGATTATTCCTAATAATCGCTGAGACAATTTTATAGCCTGGAATTTTGAACTGAGCCCATGTGCTATTGGTTGTAAAGACAAAACTAATTATTTGAAAACCATTGCCTCTAATGCAGAATCAAGTTTACCGATGAATGCTTTGTATGAGCAGTTCTGTTTTCTTGCCACAGTTCATTCATTGCTAATAATGTAGATGGAAATCTTATGCTGCCCTAAGAATCATTTATTATAGCACGAATGGTTATGCTGCTGCCTTTTCTTTTTCTATACAGACTGCACACTGCTGCATTAGTGCGACATAGTAAATCTCTACTATTATATAAATAGGAGTTGGTGGTCGTCGATGCATTCTCCTCTCCCTCTCCACAGCCATCCGATTTGATCTGGATCATTCGTCTCTCTCCTCTCTCTTCTCAGGATACAACCGCCCACCCCTCCACTTTCTCTATCTCCTCGCGTATTCTGACCACCCTTCTCTCTGTCACTTGCTCTCCAATGTTTGATGTGTGAAGTTGGGCACGCAGTAAGTTCGTCTCACCATTTTTATGACTCCGTTGTAATGCACAGGTCTCTAACTAGTAAATAACTTGACATTCCAGTAGCCTTGTATTTCTAATTTTCTACTGGAATTGGAAATAGCAATCTTAATCTGTATTGATTCTGATGAATTGGTAAATAATTCACATTTTCTTCCACCCTCTAGTATGGATTGAACTCAAGCAACTACACCTACAACACATTGGATCCAAATTCACCATCACCTCAGTGAGCAGTCACTACTACAGAAAGCCTAATACTAGACGGCCAATCATAAACGGTTTGACAAAACCGTCTGTGACCGACACTAACACAGACGGTTTTAATTTGGACACCGTCTGTGTAGGCGGCGTTGGAGAAAATGAGTATCACAAACGGTTGTTGCCGATGAACCGTCTATGATACTTTAGTATTACAAACGGTCTGTATTAAAAACCGTCTGTGATAATGACAATCACTCAACTACAGAGATAGGAGATCACAAATAAAAGGCAAATTTATTACAAAAGTCGCAGAGATAAAGAGATTCTCAGATTCTAATCTTCTGGGCTTCGTACGCTTCTTCTTCGACTTTGGGACTTGGAGGAGCGTCCGCTGAGTTCTCGAACGCCGTTAAGATTATCCTTGTCCTCAGCACTTCCTCCTCCAGCATGGGCAAATGATCAGTAGCATAGCTCATAATCTCGTAGAGGATAGCATTATAAGATTCCTCAGAATCTGCCATTTCTGCTTGAACGACAATGATATCCATCAGTCTCTCCAATGTCACAATTGCTTCTTCCGCTTTGTGCACATTGTGTATAAACCAGGTGGGGTTTCCTTCGTCTTGAGCGGCAGCGAGACGCCTCCGTCGATGGCGGATGATCAGGTCGAGCTGACGGATCCAAGAAAGTCAGGGAAGGAGAGCGGGCGTGGCCGAGAAGCTGCTCGGATGTAAATTGCTGACCGCCTGTGTAAGATTCTGGCCGAACAACTCTTGATGAACAGATGAGAGGAAGGAGATGATCACAAGAACTGCAGCCAAAAATTATAAGCCAACAAAAAAAAAAAAAAAAAAAACAGCCCCTAGTTAGCTCTGATCAGATGATATCTCTATATAATGGGCCCCGCGCACGAGCTCACCCATTGTTGTGCCTTCTAGAGCAGTCCGCCCATCGCAGCGTTGGCTGTGTTTGATTCGCCGCTTTGGTTGCCGGTGTGTGTTTGGTCTCATCCACCCTACTACCGTCTCGGTTCGCGCGCTTCTCGCGTTATGCTGTGCTGTGGTTAGCTTTTCGAGCTTGCATTCCTTCTCCCGGTCGTCCAGACGGCGAGCTGCTTCCATTGCACCCTTTTCCTTCTTCTCCGATTTTGTCTCCTCCGGCTTTGCCTTCGCGGTCTGCTCGCCGAGGTTTCCGACCAAGTTTTTCTACGTTCACACGATTCTTGATTAGGATGTGAATTTGATGAGGGGTTCTACAACCCTAAACGATTACTGCACTTCTACCTGTATGTCCGCACCCGTTTGTTTGCTTTTCTCCCCTCTCTTCCTCTGCGTTTGTACTACACTTGGCCGTTTCGGCATCGGTTGTAATGTTTTCTGTTTCATTTGTTATGCAGGAGGGTCTTCAAATACCTTAGTACGGTGTGTAGTGAAATGTATTTGCCTTCCTTCTGATCTTAAGGTGTTCGTTCTGTTTTACTCTCCATGGCCTCCGTTCATACGACGGCTTTACTGATCTTCACCGTGGTAACTATTTCTTATACAGAGTTTCTTACTTACGATGTTCTTTACCGTTTACGAGCTCTATATGCGCTATTTATTTTACTTTTTCCCTTACTTCCTAGTGCTTCCTATATACTATTTCTGCTATGTTTCATATATTTGTTTAGGGTTAGGGTGCGTTAGTTCGTTGTGTTTATTTATTTCGTTTTTGCCACCTACCTGTCTACATTTACGCTTGATCAGCTTATTGCACTGCCTTCTCTAGATTTTACTACTGTTACCTGCATGATATTTTGTTTATGATTACTTTATGGAAATTTTTTTGCCTCACTTTTTGCAGGCTTACTTACTGTTCTCATTCCCATTTCTGCTTTTCTTTACACCACTTTTTTGACGAAACATTTACTCCCCTCTTGTTATAAACGCTTTCCCACGCTGATGCTTAATACATTGAAAATGAGTAGCCATCCAATACCCAAACTTAAACCATTTCTTTACCATCCTGTCTACAGTCAACTTCAGCAGCCACTTGACGAACACTAGCATATCTTCGTATCAGCATGCTGTTCTAACCATTCACTGCAGCTTTGTCTTTGTAACATATAAACAAACCTGGTACTTTCAGTGTTACCAAACTTTGCTATTCGAAGCTACTGGTCTTCTGTTGTACAGAGCACCAACAGCAGTAATATGAATAGCAAAAAAAAAAACTCGTAATACAATTACACGGTTGTTTCCAAACTATGTAACACCGAAAAACTTCGGCATCGGTAATTTATAATTACATTTTCTGAATGAAGCCTTCCGCTGTAGCTCCGTAGATTCCAGAATTGATTTATTCAGTTTACGCCCGTTCGCGTGTACTTTCCATCCATGCTTTGCTCACTGCACGGTTTGTAGTCATGCTTTCTATCTCGGATTGATGTTCACCATGTCGTACTTTCGAATTCTTCTGCAGCTCCGCTATTCCTGTGAATATGTTTTCCAGAGTTCCTTACGATTTTAGTGGCGTATATTGAATTTTTTCCCATTTCCGGTTGTAATGTTTTCTGTTTCATTTGTTATGCAGGAGGGTCTTCAAATACCTTAGTACGGTGTGTAGTGAAATGTATTTGCCTTCCTTCTTATCTTAAGGTGTTCATCTGTTTTACTCTCTACGGCCTCCGTTCATACGACGGCTTTACTGATCTTCACCGTGGTAACTATTTGTTATACAGAGTTTCTTGCTTACGAATTTTACTTTTTCCCTTACTTCCCAGTGCTTCCATGCTTTACTTCTACACGCTATTTGCTTGAATGGATTCATACGGTATTGTTATGGTCTAGGGTGTTGCCTTCGTTAGGCTACCCAACCTGCCTGCTGTACCGCATTTTCCCGCATATTACCGTTACTCAGAACAAAGATAGTTGCTTTCCAGAATGCATATGCGTTGTTACCTTCTTATTACTCTTCTTGTTTTCTACACTTTTCGCTTTACCTGATATCCTGGATTACAGCTTACCTCTTTTCTTAGCGGTTAATATGCCTTACTACTTTAGATGCTGTATACGTTATGCTTACCTAATGTTACTTGGTTATTCTTTGTTTTTGTACACAATCGGCAATGTTTGTTTCCTTTATTTCCTTTCACAGACCCATCCTATTTTACTGTACCTTGCCATCAAACCATTTTATACATCAAACATTTCATTTCTTCACCAATTCTTTCATGTGGTGCTATTCTTATTCGGTTTCACAAATTCATCCTATTTTATGACACTTTGCCATCGGCTCATTTTTTACATGCAGACCATTTAATCGCCTTACCTACTCTTTCATGTGGTATTATATTTGATACAACGCTTTTGTTGTTTGTACACTTTTTATGATTTACTGCTCCATTTGTTGATTCCTGCCTACTTGACCTTTCCTACATGCTATTTCTTCTGTGTTTCAGATGTTTGTTTAGATCTGTGATCCGTTAGTGATATCTATCTGCTTAAACTTTCCTATATACTATTTCTGCTATGTTTCATATATTTGTTTACATTTGCGGTGCGTTAGTTCGTTGTGTTTATTTATTTCGTTTTTGCCACCTACCTGTCTACATTTACGCTTGATCAGCTTATTGCACTGTCTTCTCTAAATTTTACTACTGTTACCTGCATGACATTTTGTTTATGATTACTTTATGGAAATTTTTTTGCCTCACTTTTTGCAGGCTTACTTACTGTTCTCATTCCCATTTCTGCTTTTCTTTACACCACTTTTTTACGAAACATTTACTTCCCTCTTGTTATAAACGCTTTCCCACGCTGATGCTTAATACATTGAAAATGAGTAGCCATCCAATACCCAAACTTAAACCATTTCTTTACCATCCTGCTCACAACAACTTCACCACTTGACGAACACTAGCATATCTTCGACAAGATGTCGTTTTCTAACCATTCACCGCAGACTTTGTCTTTGTAACATATAAACAAACACGGTACTTTCAAGTGTTACCAAACTTTGCTATTCGGTTACCGGTCTTCATTGTACGAGCACCAACAAAGAGAATATGAATAGCAAAAAAAAAAACTCATAATACGCTTACACGGTTGTTTCCAAACTATGTAACACCGAAAAACTTATCATCTACGAACCAATTAAACCTTCCAGTTTCATCGTTGTAAAAAATATGCTAAACAATCTGTATACAAATATGTTTAATCTATCATAATCATATCATAACATAAACACTAACTTGCACGCTACTGGTGAATCCTAACTGCGCCCGGCCTGCTTGGCCACATATGAGCTACATCAGCTACTGCTGGCGAAAGCTGTCTGGTCAAAAAGTAATGGATAGATTTTTTTCTAGAGTACTGTGTCAATATTGTATATTTACTGTAGCAAAGCAAACACCACTGCCGTTTCCATCTCTAAAAATATAACAATACTACTTTGGCTCGTATGTTGACTGCAACCAATCCGGATACTGCTGGTAGAATCTCGGACTCACTACATGCTGACCAGTCTTTCACTTTCATTTGGTTTTTGCAGTTTCAAAAGGAATTAGGCTTCCAAACCTTACAAGTTAGGCTTGAGACCTCCTAGCTTAAGCTATAACATCGATCTCATCCTAACTTTCAGAGTGGTGATGTACCAAAATGTGGCCGAGGGGCAGAGAAAACACTACATGTACATGCTCGTTAGCAGTACTAGAGCAAAGAGAAGACATGGAACTCCCTAGCGATGCACACAGCAATCTGTTGGGGCGGAGAACCAGCTTCATCACCTTGCTTCTATCACTCAGGTGCTCGACCCAAAGTTACATGACCACCTAGGTACGTAATGAGGACTTGTATATCGTCAAACAGCTATCCTCGCATATGCATTTCTGTTATTACACTCTCCAATTGGTTCTTGTTGACTCTTTAACACAGAAACACTTGGCGGGGGTGACTATCTCTTTGCATTCCGCATGTTCATGGTATTGTTTCGGCGTGAATTATCATTTGGGGACTCCTTGCACCTTTAGGAGGTAAATAGTTCATTTTGACATGTAGTTCTATATCTAAAATATTCCATATATTCATCGAATGAGGTTTGATATGTGAACCACGTCCAATCTGATGAGGCTTGTATTATACCCTCATAAATGACCGAAAAATCATTTTCTTCAAATGGGCGTTCACTCGTATTAGATGTCACGATTCAAATATGCTTTCATTCTGTTTTATAATGTCAGACCTATGTTCAAAGGTGTCGAAACCCAGGTTTGGTAACTGAAGCTATCCAACATAGTTTATATTTCCTTTTATTTATGTGGTCAGATTGCCTGTGTCCACACAGTAAATGTAATGTTCGTGTGCTGTGTTTTGTTTTAGGTTCGTGGTAGAGCATTAGTTAGGGATAAAAAAGATTAGAATGAGGTACGTGTGTTGTTTATATTTTTGGGTACATGGTTATCGTTTGGGTTCTAGCTGAAAATGCGAACAAACAATTTTTTAGGAACCTGTGCTCCTATGAGTGATGCTTTGGTTGACTTAAATCGACTTGGTAATTATAATCATTGAATCGAGTATTTAAATAAGTGTCCGAATAATCTGGTAGCAATATATTTATTTAATCAATGGTTACTAATTCCCTTTTTCGGTCTACTAATGACATGCTATTCAGCTTTTAATAATGTGTTGGCTTGCTACTAAAATTTCACAAGGTAATCAATGTTAGCCAGATTTTATGAAATATTCTCTTAGCCTGCATTTTCTAAATCTAGTTTGTAATTTTATTTTATTTTATTTTTTCTTTTCTCCCCTTATTCCTTTTTCTTCTCTCCTCTTTCTTCCACCTATGACCCGGTCGACATGGCTCACCCTTCATTTCCCTCTTTTCTCATCACCTCCTCCTCT
>CM070759.1:16912670-16926250 GCA_036346245.1 Bonia amplexicaulis | reverse complement strand
GTTGCCGACGGTCGTCAACGACGTGACTCCCCGACGGCCTATAGTAGGGCTAAAATCACGGTGGAACCACCGTGATTTTGGCCAAAAACAGTGCCCCTCCGGTACCAATCATCCCCGGGGTCCTGGGGCCAGGGATGGCCCTTGGGTTCAGTAGGGGTGGTTCCCCGTTCGCCGGAACGATCAGTCGGCAGCTGAAACATCCCGCCGTGCGTCGTCTTCGGCCGCCACGGCAGGGTTTTGGCTGGAAACGGCTAACGCGGTGG
Organism: Bonia amplexicaulis; assembly: GCA_036346245.1. Classification (NCBI taxonomy): domain Eukaryota; kingdom Viridiplantae; phylum Streptophyta; class Magnoliopsida; order Poales; family Poaceae; genus Bonia; species Bonia amplexicaulis. Next base: position 16,925,987 of record CM070759.1, on the reverse strand, counting down.
CGGGCGCCGAGTCGGCGAAGTTGCCGACGGTCGTTAACGACGCACTTCGGACGGCTCAGGGGGTCAAAATCACGGTGGTTCCACCGTGATTTTGGCCAAAAACAGTGCCCCTCTCAGGTACCAATCATCCCCTGGGGTCCTGGGGCCAGGGATGGCCCTGGGTCTAGTAGGGTGGTTCCCCGTTGGCCGGAACGGTTGTCGTGGCAGTTAAAACCTCCCGCCGTGCGTCGTCTTCGGCCGCCACGGCAGGGTTTTGGCTGGAAACGGCTAACGCGGTGGCGGGCGCCGAGTCGGCGAAGTTGCCGACGGTCGTTAACGACGCACTTCGGACGGCTCAGGTAGGGTCAAAATCACGGTGGAACCACCGTGATTTTGGCCAAAAACAGTGCCCTCTCCGGTACCAATCATCCCCTGGGGTCCTGGGGCCAGGGATGGCCCTTGGGTCTAGTAGGGGTGGTTCCCGGTTGGCCGGAAACGGTTAAGTGGCAGCTAAACTTCCCGCCGTGCGTCGTCTTCGGCCGCCACGGCAGGGTTTTGGCTGGAAACGGCTAACGCGGTGGCGGGCGCCGAGTCGGCGAAGTTGCCGACGGTCGTTAACGACGCACCCCGGACGGCTCAGGTAGGCTCAAAATCACGGTGGTTCCACCGTGATTTTGGCCAAAAACAGTGCCCTCTCCGGTACCAATCATCCCCTGGGTCCTGGGGCCAGGGATGGCCCTTGGGTCTAGTAGGGGTGGTTCCCGGTTGGCCGGAAACGGTTAGCCGTGGCAGTTAAAACCTCCCGCCGTGCGTCGTCTTCGGCCGCCACGGCAGGGTTTTGGCTGGAAACGGCTAACGCGGTGGCGGGCGCCGAGTCGGCGGTTGCCGACGGTCGTTAACGACGCACCCCGGACGGCTCAGGTAGGGTCAAAATCACGGTGGAACCACCGTGATTTTGGCCAAAAAAACAGTGCCCCTCTCCGGTACCAATCATCCCCCGGGGTCCTGGGGCCAGGGATGGCCCTTGGGTCTAGTAGGGGTGGTTCCCGGTTGGCCGGAAACGGCTGTCGTGGCAGCCAAAACCTCCCGCCGTGCGTCGTCTTCGGACGCCACGGCAGGGTTTTGGCTGGAAACGGCTAACGCGGTGGCGGGCGCCGAGTCGGCGGTTGCCGACGGTCGTTAACGACGCACCCCGGACGGCCTGTGTTTGGGCAAAATCACGGTGGTTCCACCGTGATTTTGGCCAAAAACAGTGCCCTCTCCGGTACCAATCATCCTCAGGGTCCTGGGGCCAGGATGGCCCTTGGGTCTAGTAGGGGGTGGTTCCCCGGTTGGCCGGAAACGGCTGTTGTGGCAGCCAAAACCTCCCGCCGTGCGTCCGCTTCGGCCGCCACGGCAGGGTTTTGGCGGGTACAAGAGACAGGCACCGTTTTTTTCCGCCGTGCGTCCGCGCTGAACCCGATGCTTGTGTCTGTTGCCGATCTTCCGATTTCTCTGCCGCGGCGATGTTTTCGTCTGCCGTGGTGACCTCCCGCCAGGGACCTTCGGTCGCCGCCCTCCCAGCAGACCCGCCGTGCTCAGCGCGGTGGATGCTCGGACGGCTTGACCGCCGTGGCTACGCTTAGCGCATGAGTTGTGTTGACCCGTTCGCCGGCAGGACCCCCGCCGATGTGCGGCCGATCGACGGCGCCTGTGTCCCATCAATCGGGCGGCAGTGACACGCCGCGTCGCTGACTAGTGCTTGCGTTCGCTACCCGCTACGGGAAGCGGTGCTCACACACGGTTGCCTCGCCGCTGATGCCCCAAGGCATGCCGCGGTGGTCGATAGCGCCGCGGCGCTGCTCATGGCGCCGGGCACCGACGTGCCCGTGCCGCGGCGCACCTTTGCTCGCGCTTGGTCCCGGATGCCGCCCACGCCAGGCTCGCGCCCATCGGCGCCGCGCCCCAACCGGCTCTCAGAAGACGACGGCCGCCCGGGCGCGCGCCGCCGTTCCACACGCTGGCCGGCGCGGCGCGTTTCGCGCGGGCCTGCCGAGGAGGACGTATACCTGGTTGATCCTCGCCAAGAGTCATATGCTTGTCTCAAAGATTAAGCCATGCATGTGCAAGTATGAACTAATTCGAACCGTGAAACCGCGAATGGCTCATTAAATCGTTATAGTTTGTTTGATGGTACGTAACTACCGGATAACCGTAGTAATTCTAGAGCTAATACGCAACAAACCCCGACTCCCGGAGGGGCGATTATTAGATAGTATGACGCGGCCCGCCCGCCGATCCGATGATTCATGATAACTCGACGGATCGCACGCCCTCGTGCCGCGACGCATCATTCAAATTTCTGCCCTATCAACTTCGATGGTAGGATAGGGCCTACCATGGTGGTGACGGTGACGGAGAATTAGGGTTCGATTCCCGAGAGGGAGCCCGAGAAACGGCTACCACATCCAAGGAAGGCAGCAGGCGCGAAATTACCCAACTCGACACGGGAGGTAGTGACAATAAATAACAATACCGCGCTTTAGTGTCCGTAATTGAATGAGTACAATCTAAATCCTTTAACGAGGATCCATTGAGGGCAAGTCTGGTGCCGCAGTCATGTAATTCCAGCTCCAATAGCGATATTTAAGTTGTTGCGCTAAAAGCTCAGAGTTGATTTGGCGGGCCGCCGGTCCGCCACGGCGAGCACCGACCGCCCGACCTTCCGGCCGGGCGACGCGCCTCGGCCTTAATCGCCGGGTCGTGGTTCTAAGCAGCTACTTTTGAAGAAATTAGAGTGCTCAAAGCAAGCCATCGCCTCTGATACATTAGCATGGGATAACATCATAGGATTCCGTCCTATTGTGTTGGCCTTCGGATCGGAGTAATGATTAATAGGACAATGGGGCATTCAGATTTCATAGTCGAGGTGAAATTTTGGATTTATGAAAGACTAACAACCATGAAAAGCATTTGCCAAGGATGTTTTCATTAATCAAGAACGAAAGTTGGGGGCTCAAGACGATCGACACCGCCCTAGTCTCAACCATAAACGATGCCACTGTGGATCATGGATGTTGCTTACAGACTCACCGCACCTTATGAGAAATCAAAGTCTTTGGGTTCCGGGAGTATGGTCGCAAGGCTGAAACTTAAAGGAATTGACTAAGGGCACCACCAGCGTGGAGCCTCATGGCATTAATTTGACTCAACACGGGAAACTTACCAGGTCCGATATAGCAAGGATTGATGACCGAGAGCTCTTTCTTGATTCTATGGGTGGTGGTGCATGGCCGTTCTAGTTGGTGGAGCGATTTGTCTGGTTAATCTGCTAATCTAACGAGACCTCACCGCTAACTAGCTATGCGGAGCCATCCCTCCGCAGCTAGCTTCTTAGAGGGACTATGGCCGCTAGGGCCACGGAAGTTTGAGGCAATAACAGGTCGGTGATGCCCTTAGATGTTCGCCGACACTGCCGCTATAATCGATGTATCCAACGAGTATATAGCCTCACGGACAGTGCCGGGTAATCTTGGGAAATTTCATCGTGATGGGGATAGATCATTGCAACTCGCTGGTCTTCAACGAGGAATGTTTCAGTAAGCGCGAAATCAGCTCGCGCTGACCACGCCCCGTTCTCTTGTAACACACCGCCTGCCGCCTCCCACCGATTGAATGGTCCGTGAAGTGCTCGATCGCGCGCGACGGGGCGGTCCGCCGCCCCGACGCCGCGCGAAGTCCATTGAACCTTATCATTACGGAGGAAGGAGAAGTCGAATCATTTCCGTAGGTGAACCCGCGGAAGGATTACTGCTACGACCCTACCGATCGGGCAGATCGCGAACGCCATACCAGGCGCCGCCGGGCGGCATCCACCGGCCGGCTCGCCAGGCCCCGACCTCCCCACGGGAGGGGCCAGAATTCCAATACGGCGCCGACGGGCGCTAAGGAACAATGTGGCGCAGAATCGGGAGCGGTGTTCCGCCGGGCGGCTCCCTCGCCGCCGCGGTTATAGAACCACGTACTAACGGATATTTTCGCTTAACGGCCCGCCAACCTGAAACGGCACGGGAGGTAGGTCCAGCGTTTAAGAGCACCGCACGCGCTGGTGTCCGTGCGCCCGCCGCCCGTGAACCGGAGGACCGAAAGGCCCACGCCCGGTCGCATTTAACCGCATCAGTTCCATGAATGGCCTCGCCAATGGAACAATGTAGGCGGAAGTCGGCAAACGGATCCGTAATTCGAAAAGGATTGGCTCGAGGCGGGCCCGGGGTCCTGGCCAACCGCTGCCGCGGCGGATCGCTGAAGCTGCTCGCGCGGGCGAGAGCGGGTCGCGTCGTCGGGGACGATCGAACGGCCTCTGGCCTTCCCGGCCGAATACCACTCAACTGTACGACAAGGGAATGATCGCTTAATTAAAACAAAGCATTGCGATGGTCTCCGCGATGCCGACGCAATGTGATTTCTGCCCAGTGCCTCAATGTCAAAGTGAAGAAATTCAACCAAGCGGTAAACGGCGGAGTAACTATGACTCTTATAGTAGCCAAATGCCTCGTCATCTAATTAGTGACGCGCATGAATGGATTAACGAGATTCCACTCGTCCTGTCTACTATCCAACAAACCACAGCCAAGGAACGGCTTATGAATCAGCGGGAAAGAAGACCTGTTGAGCTTGACTCTAGTCCGACTTTGTGAAATGACTTGAGAGGTGTAGGATATGATACTGGCGCAAGTGAAATACCACTACTTTTAACGTTATTTTACTTATTCCTGGGTCGGAAGGGCTCGCCTCCTCCTTTGGCTCCAAGGTCTCACTGGGCCGATCCCAAGGAAGACATTGTCGTGGAGTTTGGCTGGGCACATCGTTAAAAGATAACGCAGTGTCCTAAGATGAGCTCAACGAGAACAGAAACTCGTGGAACAAAAGGGTAAAGCTCGCTTGATTCCTGATTTCAAGACGAATACGAACCGTGAAAGCGTACTATCGATCCTTTAGACCTTCGGAGTTTGAAGCAGAGGTGAAAAGTTACCACAGGATAACCGCTTGTGGCAGCCAAGCGCCAGCGACGTTGCTTTTTGATCCTTCGATGTCGGCTCTTCCTATCATTGTGAAGCAGAATTCACCGCGTTGGATTGTTCACCCACCAATAGGGAACGTGAGCTGGTTTAGACCGCCGTGAGACAAAGTTAGTTTTACCCACTGATGACCGTGCGCGATAGTAATTCAACCTAGTACGAGAGGAACCGCTGATTCACAATTGGTCATCGCGCTTGGTTGAAAAGCCAGCGCGGTTACCGTGGTGTCGATTACGACCGAACGCCTAAGTCGGAATCCGTTAGCAACCGGCGCCCGCCGCCCGCCTGACCCACGCAGCGCCACGCCCCCAAGGGCCTGCGTTACGCTTGCCGCCCGCCGACGAGCCGCCGTCACCGAAGCTCCATTCCCACGCGCGGGCTGAACTTTGCAGACTTAAACACGCGACGGGCATTGTAAGCGCAGAGTGGCCTTGCTGCCACGATCCGCGAGATCCAGCCCCACGCCGCACGGATTCGCCTCCCCCAACAAAACCAACCCAGCGGCAACCCACCGAGCAGGTTCCTTTCACCTGCCTGGGCAACCTTGTCCATGTGTGCCAGGACGTGGACGCTAAAAATGTGTGCCATGACGTGATGCTAAAATGTGTGCCATGACGGCTACTGATGCAGCAATTTTACTATCACTTAAATTTACTATCACTTGATGCTGCAATTTTACCATGACGTGATTTTACCACGACTTGATGCAATTTTACCGTCACTTGATGCCTTGATTTTACCATGACTTGATTTTACCCTGACTTGATGCATCCACTGTTTTACTAACTCCCAATTTTACCATGACTTTGATGCTACAATTTTACCATGCCCTGATGCTTCCAACTTTACTATGGCGCCTCGAGCGCATGCCTAAAACAGGTAACCGTGCCCATAACCCACCACCGTAACTCCTGATTTTACTATCACGTGGATTCAAAGCAACCTTCACTAACTCACAAATTTACTATGACTTGATGCTCAATTTTACCATCCCGTCGAGTATTCAAACTCTCAATTTTACCATAACTTGATGCTTTTAAACTGTTTTACTAACTCCCAATTTTACCGTATGAGGCCCAGGAGGAAGAAGCCAAAGCTGCATGCGAGGGGCATTTATGTCCCTGAATATGTAAGCAGTGCTAAGCCCAAATTTACTACCACTTGATGCTGCAATTTTACCATGACGTGGATGCTTTAAACTGGCCCAATCTACTCGCAGATTTACCACGACTGGGGTGCTAAATTACCAATATGCTTCAAACTGTGACGGCAAATTTCCATGACTTGATGCTTCAACTCACCTTTCAAATTTCCCAGACTCTCAATTTTACCGTGACTTGATTGGATGATTCGACGCTTTCACTAACTACTGGCCCTATCTACGTAACATCCTGATTGAACGGATGTTCTAAATTTACCATGACTGGGGCTAAATTTCTACACCTTGAATTGGCGTGATACCATAACTTGATGCTTTAAACTGTTTTACTATCTCCCAAATTTACCATCACGTGGTGGAAAAAACTGTACCCAAAACTCCCAAATTTCCTATTACTTGGATCCTTCAATGCCTAACTCTCATTTTACCGTCACTTGATGCTTCCACGCTTTCAGGATACTCCCAATTTTACCATCACGTGGGTGCAAAAGCTGTGACCAACTCCCAGATTTACCATGACCAGGGTGCTAAATTCCACGACTTGCATGCTAATTTTACCATGACGTGGATGCTTCAAAAGGTTGCAGACTCTCAATTTTACCATGGCGTGCATGCTTCAAACTGTCGCAACTCCTGTCGCAGCTGGTAAGGTATGGCTGTTCCACGTCGATATTGGATCTAAATCGTTCGATAATCTGCCATAAAGTACAATACGGTGGATGCTGTGCACTTCACTCAAATTTACCATGACGGTGATGCCTCACGGTTCCACTCACTTAAATTTACCATGACTTGCATGCATCACATTACACATTCAAATTTACAATGACTTACACATATGGGCCAACTAGGTTAACTGGTCCTGACCGACTCTTTTCCTAAATTTAATTATTCTTAGGTTTATGTGTGACTACGGAACAGCAAAAGAAGAAGCCATGCCCAAGAAATTAAGAAACAGAGGTGCATGCATGTTGTGCATGCAACTGTACCATGCACAACACATTAAGAAAGAGATGCATTGACCAGAAATAAATACCAAGGAGACTTGAGAAGGTTGTTGAGTCAAAAGGACACAGCTCAGGCATATCCATGTGTCCTGCAAACACCAAGGAACAACCACATGAGGAACCGTCCAAAGTCCCAAGGCGCTGCCATGTGATTCTATTGTAAGATTGAGCCGCGTTTGCATGTATCTAGTTGTTAGTAGATGAGGTCGAACAGTTAGTGATATGCCCGCATGTCTTCATTTTAAACTCCGATCGAATTTTGAGTTTTATTTGAATTTTGTTTGAATTTATTTTCGTCTTCATGTAGACTACTTACTAATCTAGAGAGTTTTACATCGACGACTCTGCACCACGACTTCGAGCATGGCAAGTTACACCTTTGATTATTTGTGTTGTTTTAAATTAATATATGCATACTTTTACTCAAATTAGTTCAAATGTTATTTAAACTATAGTTACACCAAATTCCTTTGGGTATGGCTAAATTTGATATTGAAACAGTAATGCTTTGTCACCCTCAATGAAAACCTAGTTAGTACACTAGTATTAACTGTAATTTTTTATAGAATTGCTTAGCCATGCTTAGAACAATTTAGGTGGGAAGAGTTGTTTCACACAAAATAATGACTTGTAAAATCTATTCTTGACTTTGGTGAGTCAAGAAAGTCTATGAAATTTTGATAAAATAAAAGTTATAAAACCTGGTTTAGCCTTAAGCATTGGTACTGTAACAGCCCAGCTATTTATTTCAATTTTTTGGAGTAAAAAAATATTCAAATATTAAATTTAATTAATTTGGTTTAAAATAAAAATTATTGTTTTCTTGCTTAAGATTTATTTTAATTTGACCTGATTTTCTGCTTTTGAAAAGGTGTTGTGAAAAGAAATTTAGAAAAATATAAAAATTTTATTAAATAAAAGGATATTTTCAATTACTATGAAATCCTATTTCAAATGAATTATTTGAAGTCACTTTACATTTATTTGGATTTTCCAGTTTTCCTCGAGTTTAAAATCTATTTTGAAATTAAATGTATTTTTAGTATGAAAATATAAATTGAAAATAATTTCGAAATAATTTATGTATGTCCAAAACATTTCAAGAATTTTCAATTTTTATGGAATTTGTGGAATTTATTTCATATTTTTCTCGAGCCTTTTTCACCCCCTGCTTTTGAAACCAAAACCAAAATAAAATTTAAAACCCCAACCCTCCTTCTACCGACGAGGATGGCCCAGATCGCCCACGCCGCCGCCCGGATCCCGCCTTCCTTCCTGCCGACACGTGTCGCTCCCGGTTCAATCTATTCTCCCCATCTAATCTCACCGCCCCAGCTACTCTACCCTTCGCCTTTGTTCAACGACATGTATTTGATCCATCTCCGATCTATCTCGAGCCACCCTTGCCGCCACTCCTTCGCCAACGGCTTAGATCCGATCTCGCTGGATGTAATCTCGCCACCCAATCTCCATCCGCCATTGCTCGGTCTCTCTCACTCTCTCCGACCGTTGGCCCCACCACAAGACCATCTTCTTCCTACTTCCTTTCTTCCTCCCTTTTCTCCCTTGTTCACCGACCGAGTCTCACTGAATCCGACTTTCCCGCCTCCCTGCTTTTGAAAGTATGGCGTCGGATGTATCCTCAATTTTGCGCCTCTTTTCGCACCTTCTTCCTTCTTACCTTCGCCTTTTTCCACCGCTATCACCGGCGAATGACTCATGCCCGCCTCCCCCAACGCACCTATAACAGCCCCTCGGCCTCACCTCTTCTCACCAGCTTCCACCGCCTCCACCACCCCGAGGAGCACTTAAGCCCCTCACTTGACTTCTCCCCGCCGCACGGAGGAACTCCGCGAGCAATCCCCTACCGGGACCTAGACGCTATGCGCGAACGGGCCTTGGCTTGACTTGGTCGAACCTAGTCGTATGGGTTTAGGTTGTATATTCCGATGACTCGGCTGTGTTTGATCTCTATTTACGCTTTCATGTATCGAGCTGTGCTATTTGACATGTTTCTTGTCCGTTCACAGGACGCCGAGGCGGAGTCGGCGAGACACGAGGTGACCCGACCAGACGCAGTGGCGAGGTCGAATAACGGATGTGTCAAGACGGCGGAGATTCATGGTTGCGAGGCGCACACAAGCGAGCGGAAGCTTCCCGAAGGCAGTGAGGGCCAATCAATAAATTGTAGGCGCACAAGCGAAGACTATTCATAGGTTTAGCTTTCGTGAACGGGTTGGAGACCCAGCCAAGCTATAATAGTGTTGGGTCAGACCCTTTGAGGATCACAAAGGTTTTTAGAGCTTATTTATCCCTTTGTGTGTGTGTTCCTCCAAGCATATGAGGCTTTTGGTGTTCTTGAGGATTGAGAGGAGGATGGATTTAGAGACTTGTAATCATTCCTTTGTCTCTAATGTCCACAGAGGGATGTTCATCTTCTCTTCTGTGCTCATGTTAAACTGAATCAAAGGAAAGATTTGGCTAGTGAATTCATCAGAGCAATCTTGTATTTGCAGTCCTATTGTGTTTGTGGTTTCTAGTTTCATTCCTTCTTCAGCAGTTTATCTTTGGTTCTGTTTTTGTTCTTAGTTTTGTCTGTTCTCCTTGTTCAGCCAAATTATTCTTTTGTGTGTTTTGGTTCCTGTTCTAAGGTCATTCTGATGGTTTGATGGGAGTACTGCTGAAATGTTCTGAGAAGCACATCATCGGTTCATTTCTTTTCCTTTCGTTCTACGTTTCCTTCTCCCAGAGGTTGATTTGGTATTTACAATGAAGTCATCCGAAAAGAGCAGCAAGCATTTTAGTTTTTCTTTTATGAAGGGTAGCTTGAGTCTTGTGTTCTTTGATCTGAGACCGTTTCTTGGTATGACCAAAAATTTATGTTTTGAGGATCTCAAGCAAAAGGGTTTGTCTTCTGTTTATTCCTTTCGGCAAGTCTCAGGATTCAGTTCACAGCATCTCATTCACACACCGCCCGCCGCCCCTACCGATTGAATGGTCCGTGAGTGTTCGATCGCGGCGACGGGCGGTCCGCCGCCCGACGCCGCGAGAAGTCCATTGAACCTTATCATTTAGAGGAAGGAGAAGTCGAATAAGGTTTCCGAGGTGAACCCGCGGAAGGATCATTGCCGTGACCCTACCGACCGGGCAGACCGCGAACGCGTTACTGTGCCGCCGGGCGGCATCCACCGCCGCCCGCCAGGTCCGACCTCCCACGGGAGGGGGCCGCAACAGAACCCACGGCGCCGACGGCGCTAAGGAACACCGCGCGCAGAATCGGGAGCGGCCGCCCGCCGGCGCCCTCGCGCCGCCGGGTTATAGAACCGACACGACTCGGCAACGGATATCTCGCTCGCATCGATGAAGAACGAGCGAAATGCGATACCTGTGTGAATTGCAGAATCCCGCGAACCATCGAAGTCTTTGAACGCAGTTGCGCCCGAGGCCACCCGCCGAGGGCACGCCGCCTGGGCGCCACGCCAAAGACGCCCCACCCGCCTCGGGCGGGCAGAGGACGCGCGTTCGCCCCGCGCCGCAGGGCGCGGGGGTCGGGCTCGGGCGGCCGGCGCAGCGTGCCGGCCACAGCGCAAGGTGGGCGATCTCGCACCCCCGACGCGGTGGCCCGGCGCGTAGCCGGCGCAGCGGCCCCACGGACCCACGGACCGGAGCGCACGACGCTCGGACCGCGACCCCAGGTCAGGCGGGACCACCCGCTGAGTTTAAGCATATAAATAAGCGGAGGAGAAGAAACCTACGAGGATTCCCCTAGTAACGGCGAGCGAACCGGGAGCAGCCCAGCTTGAGAATCGGGCGGCGCCGCCGCCCGAATTGTAGTCTGGAGAGGCGTCCTCAGCGACGGACCGGGCCCAAGTCCCCTGGAAAGGGGCGCCTGGGAGGGTGAGAGCCCCGTCCGGCCCGGACCCTGCCGCACCACGAGGCGCCGTCGACGAGTCGGGTTGTTTGGGAATGCAGCCCAAATCGGGCGGTAAACTCCGTCCAAGGCTAAATACAGGCGAGAGACCGATAGCGAACAAGTACCGCGAGGGAAAGATGAAAAGGACTTTGAAAAGAGAGTCAAAGAGTGCTTGAAATTGCCGGGAGGGAAGCGGATGGGGGCCGGCGACGCGCCGCCAGAGCGCGGAACGGCCCGCCGGTCCGCCGCCGCCGGGCGTGATCGTTGCCGGCCGCCGGCCGCGCCAGAGCCCGGGGCCCCAGCGCCCGCAGCCGCCGTCGGCACGGCCGGTACCCGCGCGCCGCGAGGCGCGCCCCTCGGGGCGCAGCGCCGCGACGGCCAGCGGGCTCCCCACCCGACCCGTCTTGAAACACGGACCAAGGAGTCTGACATGCGTGCGAGCTGACGGGCCGAGAAACCCGGGAAGCGCAAGGAAGCTGACGAGCGGGACGCCCTCGCGGGCCGCACCGCTGGCCGACCCCGATCTTCTGTGAAGGGTTCGAGCCGGAGCACGCCTGTCGGGACCCGAAAGATGGTTTTGGCTGCCACGCCATGCGTCGTCTTCGGCCGCCACGGCAGGGTTTTGGCTGGAAACGGCTAACGCGGTGGCGGGCGCCGAGTCGGCGAAGTTGCCGACGGTCGTTAACGACGCACTTCGGACGGCTCAGGTAGGGCCAAAATCACGGTGGAACCACCGTGATTTTGGCCAAAAAAACAGTGCCCCTCTCCGGTACCAATCATCCCCCGGGGTCCTGGGGCCAGGGATGGCCCTTGGGTCTAGTAGGGGGTGGTTCCCCGGTTGGCCGGAAACGGTTAATGGGCAGCCAAAACTTCCCGCCGTGCGTCGTCTTCGGCCGCCACGGCAGGGTTTTGGCTGGAAACGGCTAACGCGGTGGCGGGCGCCGAGTCGGCGAAGTTGCCGACGGTCGTTAACGACGTACCCCGGACGGCTCAGGTAGGGCCAAAATCACGGTGGTTCCACCGTGATTTTGGCCAAAAAAACAGTGCCCCTCTCCGGTACCAATCATCCCCCGGGGTCCTGGGGCCAGGGATGGCCCTTGGGTATAGTAGGGGGTGGTTCCCCGGTTCGCCGGAAACGGTTAATGGCAGCCAAAACTTCCCGCCGTGCGTCGTCTTCGGACGCCACGGCAGGGTTTTGGCTGGAAACGGCTAACGCGGTGGCGGGCGCCGAGTCGGCGAAGTTGCCGACGGTCGTTAACGACGCACCCCGGACGGCTCAGGTAGGGCCAAAATCACGGTGGAACCACCGTGATTTTGGCCAAAAAAACAGTGCCCCTCTCCGGTACCAATCATCCCCCGGGGTCATGGGGCCAGGGATGGCCCTTGGGTATAGTAGGGGGTGGTTCCCCGGTTGGCCGGAAACGGCTGTCGTGGCAGCCAAAACCTCCCGCCGTGCGTCGTCTTCGGCCGCCACGGCAGGGTTTTGGCCGGAAACGGCTAACGCGGTGGCGGGCGCCGAGTCGGCGAAGTTGCCGACGGTCGTTAACGACGTACCCCGGACGGCCCAGGTGCGCAGGGCCAAAATCACGGTGGAACCACCGTGATTTTGGCCAAAAAAACAGTGCCCCTCTCCGGTACCAATCATCCCCTGGGTCCTGGGGCCAGGGATGGCCCTTGGGTCTAGTAGGGGTGGTTCCCGGTTGGCCGGAACGGTTGTCGTGGCAGCCAAAACATCCCGCCGTGCGTCGTCTTCGGCCGCCACGGCAGGGTTTTGGCTGGAAACGGCTAACGCGGTGGCGGGCGCCGAGTCGGCGAAGTTGCCGACGGTCGTTAACGACGTACCCCCGGACGGCCCGTGCGCAGGGCCAAAATCACGGTGATTCCACCGTGATTTTGGCCAAAAAAACAGTGCCCCTCTCCGGTACCAATCATCCCCCGGGGTCCTGGGGCCAGGGATGGCCCTTGGGTCTAGTAGGGGGTGGTTCCCCGGTTCGCCGGAAACGGCTGTCGTGGCAGCCAAAACATCCCGCCGTGCGTCGTCTTCGGCCGCCACGGCAGGGTTTTGGCTGGAAACGGCTAACGCGGTGGCGGGCGCCGAGTCGGCGAAGTTGCCGACGGTCGTTAACGACGTAGCCCCGGACGGCCCGTGCGCAGGGCCAAAATCACGGTGGTTCCACCGTGATTTTGGCCAAAAAAACAGTG
>CM070759.1:16815170-16902670 GCA_036346245.1 Bonia amplexicaulis | reverse complement strand
AGAACAATTTAGGTGGGAAGAGTTGTTTCACACAAAATAATGACTTGTAAAATCTATTCTTGACTTTGGTGAGTCAAGAAAGTCTATGAAATTTTGATAAAATAAAAGTTATAAAACCTGGTTTAGCCTTAAGCATTGGTACTGTAACAGCCCAGCTATTTATTTCAATTTTTTGGAGTAAAAAAATATTCAAATATTAAATTTAATTAATTTGGTTTAAAATAAAAATTATTGTTTTCTTGCTTAAGATTTATTTTAATTTGACCTGATTTTCTGTTTTTGAAAAAGCAGGTTGTGAAAAGAAATTTCAGTAAAAATATAAAAAATTTTATTAAATAAAAGGATATTTTCAATTACTATGAAATCCTATTTCAAATGAATTATTTGAAGTCACTTTACATTTATTTGGATTTTCTGAGTTTTCCTGGAGTTTAAAATCTATTTTGAAATTAAAATGTATTTTTAGTATGAAAATATAAATTGAAAATAATTTCGAAATAATTTATGTATGTCCAAAACATTTCCAGTAACTTCTTTCAATTTTTATGGAATTTGTGGAATTTATTTCATATTTTTCTGAGCCTTTTTCAATTTCCTCGGCTTTCTTGAAAACCAAAAAACCAAAAATAAAATTTAAAACCCCAACCCCTCCCTTCGGCCGACGAGGGGATGGCCCAGATCAGCCCACGTCGCCGCCCGGATCCCGCCTTCCCCTTCCCTCGGGCCGACACGTGTCGCTCCCTGGTTCAATCTATTCCCGCCCCATCTAATCTCAGCCGTCCTTAGCCACTTACCCCTTCGTCTTTGTTCAACGACATGTATTTGATCCATCTCCGCCTGATCTAATCTGAGCCACCCCTTGTCAGTTACCCCTTCGCCAACGGTTTAGATCTGATCCTCGCTGTTGGATGTAATCTCGGCCACCCAATCTCCATCCAACGGTCATTGCTCGGTCTCTCTCACTCTCTCTGACCGGTTGGCCCCACCTGTCAGCACCATCTTCTCCGGCCGCCTTCCTTTCTTCCTCCCCTTTCCTCCCTTGCTCCGACCGACCGAGTCTGCGCTGAATCCGGACTTTCCCCGCCGCCTTCTCTCCTGTTTTGGAAAGCATGTGCGATGCCGGGACAGAATCCCCGTAATTTTGCGCCCTCCTTTCTTTTCGCGCACCTTCTTTCCTTCTTACCCTTCGCCTTCCTTTTTCCAGCCGCTATCACCGGCGAGCGATTCCCGCGGCCCTGCTCCCCCAACGCACCTATAAATAGCCCCTCGGCCTCACCTCTTCTCACACTAGCTTCCACTGCCTCCAGTTCACCCCGAGGAGCAGCCTAAGCCCCCAGCCCCGGACTTCTCCCCTGCCGAGCATCGGAGGAACTCCGGCGAGCAATCCCGGCCGCTCGGACCTAGACGTTGCGTGGCGTAACGGGCTCGGTCGGACTTGGTCGAACCTAGTCGTATGGGTTTAGGTTGTATATTCTGATGACTCGACAGGTTTGATCTCTATTTACGCTTTCATGTATCGAGCGGTGCTATTTGACATGTTTCTTGTCTGTGTGGCTGCAGGACGTCGAGGCGGAGTCGTGGCGAGACACGAGGTGACCGGACTAGACGCAGGTGGCGTTGAGGTCAGAACGGTCGGATGTGTCGAAGACGGCGGAGATTCGATGTGGTTGCGAGGCGTACACGACAAGGAGCGCGGAAGCTTCCCGGAAGGTGCAGGAGGGCCGAATCAATAAATTCGTAAGGCTGCACAAGCGGAAGACGGCTCCGTTAGGGTTTAGCCGGCGTAACGGGTTGGAGACCCGTTAGCCAAGGGCTATAAATAGGTGTTGGGGGCTGCATACCCCTTGAGGATCACAAAGGTTTTTAGAGCTTATTTATCCCTTTGTGTGTGTGTTCCTCCCAAGAGGCATATGAGGCTCTTGGTGTTCTTGAGGATTGAGAGGGAGAGGATGGATTTAGAGACTTGTAATCATTCCTTTTGTTCTAATGTCCATGCGTATGGGGATGTCTATCTTCTCTTCTGTGTGCTCATGTTAAACTGAATCAAAGGGAAAGATTTGGCTAGTGAATTCATCAGAGCAATCTTGTATTTGCAGTCCTATTGTGTTTGTGGTTTCTAGTTTCATTCCTTCTTCAGCAGTTTATCTTTTGGTTCTGTTTTTTGGTTCTTAGTTTTGTCTGTTCTCCTTGTTCAGCCAAATTATTCTTTTGTGTGTTTTGGTTCCTGTTCTAAGGTCATTCTGATGGTTTGATGGGAGTACTGCTGAAATGTTCTGAGAAGCACATCATCGGTTCATTTCTTTTTCCTTTCGTTGTCTACGTTTCCTTCTCCCAGAGGTTGATTTGGTATTTACAATGAAGTCATCCGAAAAGAGCAGCAAGCATTTTAGTTTTTCTTTTTATGAAGGGTAGCTTGAGTCTTGTGTTCTTTTGATCTGAGACCGTTTCTTGGTATGACCCAAAAATTTATGTTTTGAGGATCTCAAGCAAAAGGGGTTTGTCTTCTCTGTTTATTCCTTTCGGCAAGTCTCAGGATTCAGTTCACAGCATTCATTCTCTTGCCGATTATTGATCTGTCTTGCCGATTCAGTTCACAACGTTCACAGCATTCAGTATTCCGATTTTTTTAACTGCTGCATTTGTTCTTTCGGCCAGCAGCAGTGGGAGGCAGCAGTAAGTGACATGCAGTAGGCAGTTTCGGTTTCTCCTTTTGCAGTCCTTTCTTTCTTCTTTTTATTTTGCCGTGCCTGCCCGTTTTCAGTTTTCTTTTGCTGTTTCTCAGTATCTTGCGGCAGGACTGCTTCTTTATTTTCTTTTTCTATTCTCTGATGCGTTCAGCCAAGATTGAGTCAGCCGAAGAAGGTCTGTTTATTTCTTTTCTTTTGCTGATCTTTGGCCATTTTGCATGCAGCTCAAACAGTACTATTTTCAGCTGAACTTTTTACTGATTACTCTCTGATTTATGCTGAATTTTTTAGCATCACATGCGTTCTAGTTTTAGCAGAATTAATTTTCTGTGAGTTGCCTGGCTCGCAGTTGTACAATTCTCGGGCGATTTTAAAGAGAACGACATTCACCCCCCCTCTGTCGTCATTTCGGTCCTACATATACATTGCAACATTGTCTTTCATATCATTCTCTCTCCCATGAAAAAAAGTCGTCTTCGACGTTGCTAAGCACATGGACAAGTCAATAATGGGCCAAACCAAATTAAGTTGTTCAAATATGGGGGAGAAAATTTTTAGTTCCTTCCATGCTTCAACTGCGCTATTTTGATTATTTTTACATGATTATACATTAAAGGATGAATAAGTAGGCTTAAGAAATCTTTTAAAACATGAAGCACTATTGTTGAAACTCATCTCATTGTGATCATGATATGGCACAAAAGATTGTTTATCCAAAATATGCAATTTCAATTCAGCAAACTTATCATATGTAATGCATATTCGGTAAACATAAAACTTAGCATCTATACCATAATTTCCAATCAAATTGAACCTTTATGTATATGCATATGTACTAACTAGTGATTTTGAACATGAAATTTCAGCAACATTCTCAATCACACTAGATAGCTCTTTAGGATCATCAAACATGATATAATATAAAGAATTATCTGGAGATATTCTCGTAAGAACTTCCTTATGAGTAATCAATTCCACATTATGTAAATTGAGCAAACAAATTTCAGAACATGGAATTTTCATTCGTACATATGAGTTCTCACAAGTACTCACCGTTTCACAATTAATTTCAGCACCAATATTGTTACCTTTATTTTTCTCCTCAGTTGATGTAGGTGTTGTAGGTATTAAATCATCATGATGTAACAACAGGGCAGCAAGTACTTCATCTTTAACTATAATTATCTCCTTATTGTTTATCTCCAATGGTGCCAATTGTTGAACATTTGGCTCCTCTTCTTTAATATCAACCTGCACAATGTGAGGAACAACACTAGAAGTAGATATTAATATGTTAGTTTCAAAATCAACCTCACTTTGTCTATCTTCTACTTCTCTTTTCTTTTGGTGTATCTCTCACACTCTCGCTTGATGCTCTCGACTCACATATGGTGGAATCACACACCGCTTTTTTTAACACTCTCACCAATTTGGCTATGTGGCTCTCATTCTCAACTGGATTTTGATGCATCTTAATTGTTGTATGTATCATTGGGACATCACAAGATGTCTCCTTTACCGAAGGAAAAGTCCCATGACCGGTCATCTTCTCATGTGTCACACTAGTGGAACCATAAGAGCTGAAGTATGGATATGGATTGAACCGTGTTGTACGTCTCTCCATAAGTCTCTTCTCCTGCTTCATATTCTGCAATTTATCAAATAGATCACGCTTGTAATGACGAGGAACAAAACAAGCTCTTATTTCTCGCTTCTTCTCTTGCCATGATGCCACAGGGTCTGCTCCATTCTCAGCACTTTGAGTAATGACTTGTTCCCACCAATCCAAAGCATAGCCTTCACACTCAAGTGATGCCAACTGTATCTTTCTCTCATCCGTATAGTGATGCATACGAAATATTTTGTCAACCTTCAATTCCAAGTGAGATACTCCTCGGGATCAGTTCCACCTACAAACTTGGTCATGAAAAACTTGAGCTTGCCCAATCCATTATCTTCATTGCTTGGATGATGATAGTGGTCATTGTAATGCAAAGCAAAATCACCATCACATTCTATCGCATGTGCAGCACCACCACGTCCATCACCTAGGCCTTGGCCACGCCCTCCATGGACTCCTCCTCGTCCTCCAATATGTGGTGGACGCACCACGTTGGCAGCCACTCGATGTTGCGGTTCAGGAGGTACATGTGTAGCAGCATCTCCTCCTTGAACACTTGCTTCATCGCCACCATTGCGAGCTTGTATGAGCCTAGTGAGGACTCCAATGTCCTCCCGCAATTGGCGCATATTTTCATCAGCTTGTATCTCCATGTTTTGCATCTCCCGTGCAATTTGATTAGCGAAAGCATCATACTTCTCATGGAGTTGATCGAGCCATTGGCGTGGCTCACGTTGAAAGTGTTCGCGAAGTGCCCTAAATTGATATTGCTTGACGAATGCTTGAGTTTTATTTGCCTCACCAATCTCATCATGGTGTTCTCCTCCACCTGACATGGTTAGCTATGTAAGAAACAAATGCATTATGGAAATCACTCAATCTCTCTATTTTTTTTCTCTCCCAAGTAAAGTTCCTACCCTTCCGAAGTGAATTAAAGCCAATAAAAACTTACACCTGGTAGAAGTGACAACAGCACAGTGATGATCAAGCGAATTTAAGAGTGTTCACAATTGCACAACAACAGTTATTTAGTGGGGCTTGGTATGGAAGTGTATATCCTAGCAATCTGAAATTCTTGATATTGTAAAGTTAAGTAATTGTAACATCCCAAAATCTGGGTATTCAAAATATGGCAAAAAAACATTTCTTGCATTTTACTGGCATTCGAATTACTTCTGAATGTCTATTTGAGATCTTCTGAGTTTTGCACTATAAAAATTTGGAATAAAAAAATAATCCCAAGTGCAAGTAATGATCATATAAATATAGAAAGATATGGGAATAATTTAATACAAGGAATTACAAATTTTAAACTAATTTTTAAATTACAATTAAATCCAAACCAAAGTTTAAAATTTTAACTCAAGCCGAGAGGCAAACATTAGCATCTAAATAATTGAACCAGAAATCCCAAAATTTTGAAATTTAAAATTTTGGAAAACTCGAAAGTCAAGGAATCATAATGAAAATTAAAACTTGAATTCTAAATGTCATGCAAAAATTAAAAATCAGTGATCACAAAATATGAAATAAAAATTTAAATTTGAAGTCTGAAATTTCAAAACCAAGCTTAAACATTTTATCTTCTTCTCTTTTTCATTTTTCCATTCCCTATCACTGTGCGTGGGCCCCTTCCTCTCTTCTCTCTCCCTCCTCCCCCTTTCTTTCTCCTCTTTCTCCAGTGCGCCTGCGCATTCTTCTTTTCTCCTCCTCTTTCCTTCTCCCGTGGACAAGCACCCTCCACATCGCCTCTCTCCTTTTTCTCTCTTTCTGCCCGCCCGCCGCCGGGTCACCTCGCCATCGTTCATCATTACCGCGCCACCCGCCAGGTGCTGCCTCCCACCCCCACATACGTGTCGGACCGGATTTTTCAATCCGAATCTGCAGGCCTTACCGCATTATTCCCCGGATCGAGATAATGCACACGATACATTGTCAATCATTTCATACATCGCTGAATTCACAACAAGCCATAATATTATTACATAGCATAGGTGAAGTTAGGCCTTCACAAAGGCGCAGCTGATACAGTAGGGCCAGGCAGGCCAAATATTTACATTACAAAAGTCTAACAGCGGAAGCGATACAAAGTAGGCCTTTAAACCGCAAGCAAAGACTGAGGGCAAAAGTGGTCATACAAATATTCTAGGGCTCTAGAATATCTGGACGAAACCACACCTTAGTCTAGATGCCTAAGGTTCTAAGCGCGAATTATCCGTCCTAATTTTTGGCGCGGTCTTCTCCATCTGTAGCAGGTGCTTCCTCGTAGGCATACGGATCTTGAGCTCCCGAATCTGGATTTTTGGTATTGCGAGAGTGAGCACACTAACCACCGTGCTCAGCGAGTCAACACACAGAATGCAGTAGGTAGTATGCAAGGCTTTTAACAAGGGAAGACTCAAGTTGTTTGGTTTGCAGAAATATGCTTTTTGAACTATAATACTTAAAATTCCCTAGGACCTAGCCAGTTGAATTTTAAACATGATACTCAATGACATACATATTTATTTTTATCGAATCAAAGACCATCCACCATTACATGGTCTCTGCTCCTCATGCCATGCCTTCAGCGTTATAACCGCTTATTTTACCACTGGGACGACACCCAGGACAATTCAAATAAGGGCCATTCTCTGCCCTCCACTTTTCCATTTCCACCCCTTCAAAGTTTTTGAAACAGAACTATATCTAGTTAAGTTCCCATGTCCGCCCTTGACCGTGGGCACGGCTATTCGAATAGTTTTGACTCTGCAGAGTGTGTACACTTTACCCACATGAGATAGATCTGCTCATTGCCCCACACGATTCCTTAGCCATGCGGTTGAGTAGACTATCACAGAGCTTTTACGATGCATTTTTCTAGCAGAGTTACGACCGCTAAGGTTTCCACTTCCTCCTGCACGACCACCCTTCCGAAGACCCTCTTGCGCCATCACGCCGGAGGATGTGGCCATCCTCTACCCGCCCGTGTTCACACCGACGCAACTCTTACTAAGTTAATGCAAATTAGTTGGCCTCGCCACACTTTGCCAGCATGTGGTTGCACATGTTGTACCGTGGGAGGTCATCACAAGATTCAGTCCTTAATGGTTATCTGGGCGGTTCTACCACAATCCCCTTGTGCTATCACGGCACCACTTTATCACAAATCTGTGCTATCACGGCACCATTCAACACGCACACCCTTCAACCACCCGCCCAGATAATTAAGCATGTAGGGTTCTTTTGGACGAAAAATACACTTATACCAACATAAACCAGTCATCATCACAATGACTGCCCAATACTCCTTTCTTTAGTTTGCAAGATATGCTAGGGTGCTCTCACACCCTTGTTTATCTAAACAACTCTAAGCATGCATTTATAATTATAGACTTAGTTTCAAAGGAGTTGTAGCATTATTACTTTTACTAGGGTCACAAGGATCACATAACCAAAAGTATTGCAAGGGATATATATACTAAACCAAGAGAATATGGGCATATATCTAAAATCTGAAATAAACATGTATTGCAACATAAATATAATCATGCAATTTATAATACTTAAACCAAATTAATTTGTTGAAAACATAGGATCAAAATGATCAAAGCATTGACTCGCCTTGGATGCAAGGGTCGGGATTCGGGGTGTTGGAGTCTATAGCAGCGGCAGCTTCCTCTTCTTAGGCCTCGAAAGCTACGTTTTATATGCGCGGAAACTTAGATAAAAATCATCACAACAATCAAATAACACAATAAATTTTGAACAAGCTTAAAAATATTGGTTCTGGTTCCATTATGTAGCCCTTGATTTTAGATGAATTTAGAAATTGGTTTCACTAAATTTGGAGCTAAAATGAATAAGTTATACACATTTGAATACCTTCGGTTTAATTAAATCTAAAAATTAATAAAACTCGACAGCTAGGGGCCCATGTCGGTGACCGCACTCGTGCGGTGTCGACACGTGGGGCCCGGCGGCAACAAGCACGCCCGCCTCGCAGCGGCGACAAAGGGTCCCACCGCCGAGGTTGGCGGTGTCTTGTGATCGACAGTGGGGCCCACCCGTGAGGAATTAAAAGAAAGGCTCAACCTCAGCGCTGCGTGAGCGGGGCTCGAACGCCGCCGAGCGAACCGGGGAAGAGGTGGCGCCGCTAGCCACCAAGCTAGCAACAAGATCCGCTTACCTCTTAAGGGGTGAGCGGGGTGGAGCAGGCGGTCCGAGGCCGGGAGGCGGTGGCCGTCACTGGCGAGGGAGGTTCACGAGGTTCGGGGAAGCGGTGAAATGCGATGCTGGGCTCACGGCGAAGCTGATGGCGATGACGAGGAGGGCTAGGGGTCACCGGAGGTGGGTCGGCGACGAGCAGCAGCGGCGGCTCAGGGAGGGCTTACTGGCCGGCGAGCTACGGTCGTCGGCGAGCTCTGGGGATGCCGGGAGAAGCTTGGCGATCGCCGAGATGGTGTGGGAGCAAGGAATCGAGCTCCCACCGTGGATCGATGGAATTAGGCGAGGGCCGACGGTGGAGTTGGGGAAGAAAGAGGCTCACCGCGCACGGGTGGCTTTTAGGCAATTGCGCTACTGGGAAATGTTGAGGTGTCACGGCGATCCTTTTGGGCGCATCCGCGCTTTATAGCCGACCGGAGTGGTCGCCACGGCGGACCCACCGCAGACATGGGCGGCCGCCGCGCATTGCCGGCGGCGATCATGCGGCGGGGGGTGTGGCGGGTCGTGGCGGCATCGGGTCCTTCCCATACCGCTGCCCCTCTCGGGATTCCGCAGAGCGGTCGCGCTGTGTCGTGGCGGAGGGGGGTCCGGGCGCGGAGGAGGAGGAAGAAAGGGAACGGCCACGACAAGCGGGCCCGCTGTCGGCAGAGAGAGGCGGGTGGGGCGCCCGCGCGGCGGCCGAGATGGCGCGCGGTGGCGGCGTGGCGCTTCGAGACCGCACGCGCCAACCCGAGGGAGAGGGTGGGCGGCTCCGGGCGACGTATGGGATCCATCCGTCCACGCGTCGGCGGGGTGGGGTTGGGGCTTTATTTTGATTTTGAATTTCCGAAATGATAGAGGCATACTATAATTCGAAAATACTAAATTACCACCAAAAATTCTAGAAACTTCACAGAAATCCCCAGAGACATTTTTGGGCTTAAGAAAATTATTTCTCCACAAAGTGGTTAGTTCATTTAATATTCTTAGGCCTATAACTAACTACTTTTCCTTTTTCCTTTTTATTTTTCTCCTCTTTTCTTTTATAATTGAAGAATATTTACTTTGTGCAAAAGCATGCATATATATACATATATACATACATATACACATATGTATATATATCTAAGCTTGCCCTACTTATTTCTAAAAGCTTTCATCAGGTATTTCTGCCACTTCTACTTCTAAATTTTAAATCTGTCTTTGGTTCCTTGAAAGCCTACTTACGTTAACTTTTCAAGTTTTCTCTATGGATCATCTTTTCAGATTCGAATTCAAATTTAGAATTCTCTATTAGTTAAACAGGTGGGCTCTTCCTCGAAGTTCTTCAGAAAAATACTTTCAAAAACCCAACTCAACATAATGCGCTACAGAATATTTTACAACATTTTATTATACAGTTCCTCTAAGTTTTCAGGATGTTACAAACCTACCCCCTAAAAAGAATCTCGACCCCGAGATTTAGCTTAGCTAGAAAACAAGGCAGGGTAATCTCTGCGCAGCTGATCTTCACGCTCCCAAGTGGCTTCTTTCTTTGAATGGTGACTCCACTACACTCTGCACAAGCGAATGGATTGGGTCCTGGTTTTCTTTTCCACGGTGTCCAAAATTTTGATGGGACGTTCTTTGTAAGTTAAGTCCTCCTCGAGCTCGATTGCTTCTAATGGGGCTTGGTCTTCTGGCACTCGCAAGCACTTCTTCAGCTGGGACACATGGAAGACATCGTGAACTTGTACATGTTTGGGGTAAGGCTAATGATATGCAACCTCCCTTTCTTGGCTACAATAGGGAATGGCCCAACATAGCGCGGGGTGAGCTTGCCTTTGACCTTAAATCTCTTAACTCCACGCAAAGGCGACACCTTCAAGTACACGTGATCTCTAACTTCAAAACTTAGGGGCCTCCTCCTTTTATCAGCGTAGCTCTTCTGCCTGGATTGGGCTGCCAGCAACCGATCCCTAATCAGACGAACTTTTTCTTCTGCTTGCCTTAGAGTTTCGGGACCAAACACGTAGTTTTCTCCCACCTCGGACCAATGGAGTGGGGTCCGACATTTTCTGCCGTATAAAACTTCAAAGGGGGACATCTCCAAGCTGGATTGGTAGCTGTTGTTGTAGGCAAACTCGGTATAGGGCAGACATTTATCCCATTCCTTCGAGAAGTCTAGTGCACATGCCCGGAGCATATCTTCTAGTATTTGATTCACTCTTTCTGTTTGTCCGTCGGACTGGGGATGGTAGGCAGTGCTGAAATCTAAATGGGTACCTAGAGCTTCATGCAGACTTGCCCAAAAATGTGAGGTAAATTGGGAACCTCGATCCAAACACCGCTTTGGTATGCCATGCAGGCACACAATGCGGGACATGTACAGCTCAGCTAACTTATCTCCCTTGTACGTTGTCTTGACGGGAATGAAGTGGGCAACCTTGGTTAATCTATCAACGATGACCCAGACTGAGTCACATCCTGACTTCGTTGGCGGGAATCCGGTGATGAAGTCCATGCCAACTTCCTCCCATTTCCATTGGGGTATTTGCAGAGGTTGTAGCAGTCCTGCCGGCCTTTGGTGCTCAGCCTTTACTCTCTGACAGACATCACAGCAGGCGACGTGCTCCGCAATGTCCCTTTTTATACCTAGCCACCAGTAGTATTGCTTCATGTCTTGGTACATCTTAGTACTACCAGGATGAAGGGAATATGCGGAGTTGTGTGCTTCCCGAAGCATTAGATCCCTAAGGTCCTTTTGGGGGGGTACGAAAGTACGATTTTCGTACTTTAGAATTCCTTGATGATCCAGATTCATTGTAGGGGCCTTCCCTTCTTCCATCGATTTCTTCAACTTCAAAACAGTTGGGTCTTCTTTCTGTGCAGCTTCTATCATTTCTTCAATACTTGTTTGATCTTTCGTATGTTAGGATCCTTCTTCTACAATCCCTAGGTTCAGGGCTGTCAGCTCTTTATATAGTTTAGGTTGGTGTTCATGAACCATAAGGTTATTGCAGTAAGCCTTCCGACTCAGAGCGTCTACCACTACGTTAGCTTTCCCAGGGTGGTAGTGGACACTCATGTCATAATCTTTAATCAGCTCTAGCCACCTCCTCTGCCTCAAATTAAGGTGCGACTGGGTGAAGAAGTACTTGAGGCTCTTGTGGTCTGTGTAGATATCGCAATGGTTGCCAATGAGATAGTGCCTCCAGATCTTTAAGGCGTGTACTACGGAAGCTAACTCCAAGTCATGGGTTGGGTAGTTGGCTTCGTGAGGGCGAAGCTGCCTGGATGCATATGCCACAACCTTGCCTCCTTGCATCAGCACACCCCCAAGCCCTTGATGCGACGCATCACAATATACTTCAAAGTCCTTACGCACATCGGGCAGCACCAGCACTGGGGTGGTAGTCAATCTCTTCTTCAATTCTTGAAAACTCTCTTCACATACCTTGGTCCATCCAAATGCTTGCTCTTTCTTGAGCAATTGAGTCATCGGTCGGGCAATTCGGGAGAACCCCTCAATGAACCAACTGTAGTATCCTGCTAATCCGAGAAAGCTCCTCACCTCAGTGACTGAGGCAGGCTGCTGCCATTCCGTTACTACAGCAATTTTGGCGGGGTCAACAGACACCCCCTCCGCAGACACAATATGCCCTAGGAAGCTGATATCCTGCAACCAGAACTCACACTTGCTGAATTTGGCATAGAGTTGATGTTCCTTCAGCCTTGCTAGTACCAAGCATAAATGCTCGGCATGCTCGTCTGCGGTTTTGGAGTAGATGAGAATATCATCGATGAACACTACCACAAACTTATCCAGGTAATCCATGAAGACCTTGTTCATGAGATTCATGAAATAGGTAGGGGCATTGGTCAACCCAAAAGACATAATCAGAACTCGTCTGACCCATATCTAGTAGTGAAGCGGTCTTGGGATGTCTTCCTACTAATCTTCGCTGATGATAACTCGACCTTAAATCAATCTTGGAGAATACTGTGGCTCCCCCAAGCTGATCAAATAGGTCATCGATCCTAGGCAGTGGATACTTATTCTTGATGGTTACTTCATTTAAGGCCCGATAATCTACGCACATCCTGGCGGTGCCGTCCTTCTTCTTTACAAAGATTACCGGGGATCCCCAAGGTGAGGAACTCGGCCTGATAAAATCTTTATCCTGTAGTTCATGAAGCTGCTTCTTCAATTCTTCTAACTCATCTACGGTCATCCTGTATGGTCGCTTGGAGATAGGGGCAGCACCAGGCTTCAAGTTGATAACAAACTCGAGATCTCTACTTGGTGGCATACCGGACAGCTCTTCTGGGAAGACTTCAGTATAGTCTTGCACCACCATCATGCCTTCCAGCGGCACATCTTCACAGTAGAATATTGCTCGGCCCCATCGATATGGTCGGTCCACCTTTACCACAATGGTCATTCCTGGGCACTTGGTCAACCTAACTTGCCTCAAGGCACAGTCTAACATTCCCTGGTGCTTAGCCAACCAGTCCATCCCAAGTATAATATCCAAGGTCTGGGAGGTCAACACGACTAAATCTGCTAAGAATAAACATCTTTCCATGACAATTTCTACCCCCGGACACACTAAAGTGGCTTTAATCATCCCTGCGGGTGAACTAAGCACCAATGCTTTCTTCAACAGGTGGACAGCCAGCCTAAGTTTATCCACATACCCTTTTGCTATAAATGAATGCGATGCCCCAGAATCAAAAAGGACACGAGCTGGTAGTGTCTTGACAGAGAACGTACCCAGTAGGACTCCAGCAGCCTCCTCAGCTTCCTCCGCGGTGACATGATTAATTCTTCCTCGATTTGGAGTCGATGCAGCCCTGTTGGATTGAGGAGCCTGATTCCCTCTGCTAGGTGCTGAAGCTTGGCCTCGGGCGGGGGTAGTGCCCAAACTGAACTTCACCGGAGTGGTCTGCCGCTGAGGGCAGCGATAGGCGTAATGCCCCTTCTCTCCACAGTTGAAGCAGTTGAAGGAGGTCATAGTATTTGTTCTGTGCATCGCCCGAGGGGCGAGGAGTCGAACGCTACCACCGTATGCGAGGTGCTGGGTTTGGGCTCTGAGACGGGGCTGTCCTGGAGAAGGGGGAATTGTTGAAGAACCTCTGGATGAATCTTCCTTGCGATCATTGAACCACACCCTGCTTTGCGACTAGTCTCCGTGTTCTTCTTCTCATTTTCCAGGACCAATGCCTTATTCACCAGCTGGTGAAAGCTGGGGAAGTCCTGCGTGATGAGCTGCACACGGAGTTCTTCATTCATCCCTTCGAAGAACCGGTCAATTTTCTCCTCTTCATCAGCCACATCCTTTGGGGCGTAACGGGCCAGCTGATTAAACTTGGTGAGATACTCATTGACTGACAGGCCGCCCTACTTCAAAGTTCTGAACTCATTCTTCTTTATTCGCATTACTCCAGCTGGGACGAAATTGGCCTTAAAGGCCGCCTTGAATTCTTTCCAGGTTATAGTTGCTGTGCTAGCTCCGGTGGGGGTATCCTCGTACCCTTTGGTGGCCAGGTAATTCTCCCACCAGGAAGCCGCGGCCCCTTGGAGTTGATGGGTAGCAAAAAGCACTTGGTCATCTTCTGCAGACTTGGCCAAACGTAGCTTCCTTTCTGTGTCCCGCAGCCAATCTTCCGCCTCTAGGGGTTCATCTGCCCCGGCGAAGGTAAGGGGCCGGGTCCTGATGAAGTCGCCCAGGTCGGAGGCGTGAGCATTGGTGTGGGTCTGCTGGCCTGCGTAGATAGCCTGAAGTATTTGCGTTTGCTGCGCCATTACTTGCGCCATGGATGGGTTAGCCGGTGGGGGTGGGAGGTTCACCCCCTGACTTGGGCCTCTACCTCTTCCCACGTGTTGTGCTTCTTGGCTGGCATCTACTTCCGCCTGCATGTTCGGGTTCGCACCAGCTTGTGCGCGGGTAACTCTATGGCTGGCCATCTGCAGGTATTTTAGTATTCTATCAAATTTTTGTTTTAACCCCATAAGACTACATCCCAAAGTCATCATGCAAAAGAACCAAAATCAACACCAATAACAGAAATATTTTTGAACATAAGGCCATTTTCATTAAACATAGACAACACACATATAGCCAGCTTTTTATGGCTTCACAAGCCATGCTGGGCTTTACAAACATACGCATACTTAGCGTTCATAATTAAACATACTCGAAACTAGAACACGGGCACATGCTACCACTAGTAAGACGGGGCGTGCGCTTGCTAACACTAGCCAAACTCCAGCAAGCATCGCATTAATCGACCCACGATCGCCTACCCATCTCACCAACACTGACCGAAGGGGTATAGTCCGACACTCGAACGGACCGCTACCACTAAACTCGGACGGGTCGGTGTCGGAGTGGGGCGTGAACGGCCGCGTCGGGTCTCTCCTCGGCAGAGCGGATGAGGCCACGGGGCCGCACGCTCTTCGTCTTTGTGAGCTCGTGCGGAGTCCCGGAACCCGGTGGAGGTGCTGGAACTGGAGTCGGTATAGGTGTCTGCTGAGTCTGGGCGCGGGCAGCGGCCGCCTTTGCCTTGGCCTCTGCCAAGGCTCGCTCACACAGGGCGAGCTGCTCTCGCAAGGAATCCACCTCGAGGTGGCGCGCGAGGAGGCGCTCTCGAAGTGCGGTGATCTCCTCCTGAGCCACCACATGGGCTATACCCATGACCCGAGTGAGGTCCACCAGGTGGGTAAGCCTCGGGTCGTCCTCCAACTCGTCACCGGTCCCGTCCGAACTGGCGTGCTCGTCCGCAGAGGGTGATAGGTGAAAGGAGACTCTAGCACCAGCGTCGCGTGGATGTCGCAAAGTCGGGCGCGCCGCACGAGCGGCATCCTGTAGTCTTCTTGCCACCGAGCTCCTCCTGGGTAGTCAAAACATGTGAGACTAGTCTCCCTCGCGCCGGGGGTAGATGAAGATCTCCACCAACCAGGACTCGTCTCCTCCTATCCTGGTCCTCCGACCGCGGTAGATGGGCGTGTCCTCGTAGCCCAAGTAGTGGAGTAGTTTGCGAAGTATATCCGCAAACTCTCTCTCACGCACTCCGTGAGCGAAGAAGTCCCAGTGCCCAACGTCTGCAGCTCCTGACATCTGTAATTAAGTAATATCGTTAGTAATTTTCAAAATATCAACTGAAAAGTATAACAGAGTAGAACTAGGAAGGATGCGGGAAGAAATGTTACGCTATATTTTTAAGAAACTCATTTTATACGTTTTTCAATATACACAAGCCTAAATACTAACGACCAACTAAGGTTTTACCCTACGTCAGATGCTCGATACCACTCTGCTGCACCCGATTTTTCAATCCGAATCTGTCAGCCTTACCGCATTATTCCCTGGATCAGTAGATAATGCACACAGATACATTGCTGAATCATTTCATACATCGCTGAATTCACAACAAGCCATAATATTATTGCATAGCATAGGTGAAGTTAGGCCTTCACAAAGGCGCAATGATCTGAGGGGCTGAGCGGGCCAAATATTTACATTACAAAAGTCTAACAGCGGAAGCGATACAAAGTAGGCCTTTAAACCACAAGCAAAGACTGAGGGCAAAAGTGGTCATACAAATATTCTAGGGCTCTAGAATATCTGGATGAAACCACACCTTAGTCTAGATGCCTAAGGTTCTAAGCGCGGATTATCCGTCCTAATTTTCGGTGTGGTCTTCTCCATCTGTAGCAGGTGCTTCCTCGTAGGCATACGGATCTTGAGCTCCCAAATCTGGATTTTTGGTATTGCGAGAGTGAGCACACTAACCACTGTGCTCAGCGAGTCAACACACAGAATGCAATAGGTAGTATGCAAGGCTTTTAACAAGGGAAGGGTAGTATGCAAGGCTTTTAACAAGGGAAGGGTAGTATGCAAGGCTTTTAACAAGGGAAGGCTCAAGTTGTTTGGTTTGCGGAAATATGCTTTTTGAACTATAATACTTAAAATTCCCTAGGACCTAGCCAGTTGAATTTTAAACATGATACTCAATGATATATACATTTATTTTTATCGAATCAGAGACCATCCACCATTACATGGTCTCTGCTCCTCATGCCATGCCTTCAGCGTTATAACCGCTTATTTTACCACTGGGACGACACCCAGGATAATTCAAATAAGGGCCATTCTCTGCCCTCCACTTTTCCATTTCCACCCCTTCAAAGTTTTTGAAACAGAACTATATCTAGTTAAGTTCCCATGTCCACCCTTGACCGTGGGCACAGCTATTCGAATAGTTTTGACTCTGCAGAGTGTGTACACTTTACCCACATGAGATAGATCTGCTCATTGCCCCACGTGATTCCTTAGCCATGCGGTTGAGTAGACTATCACGAGCTTTTACGATGCATTTTCCTAGCGAGTTACGACCGCTAAGGTTTCCACTTCCTCCTGCACGACCACCCTTCCGAAAGCCCCTCTTGCGCCATCACGTCGGAGGATGTGGCCATCCTCTACCCGCCCGTGTTCACACCGACGCAACTCTTACTAAGTCAATGCAAATTAGTTGGCCCTGTCTACACTTTGCGAGCATGTGGTTGCACATGTTGTACCGTGGGAGGTCATCACAAGATTTAGTCCTTAATGGTTATCTGGGCGGTTCTACCACAATCCCCTTGTGCTATCACGGCACCACTTTATCACAAATCTGTGCTATCACGGCACCATTCAACACGCACACCCTTCGACCACCCGCCCAGATAATTAAGCATGTAGGGTTCTTTTGACTGAAAAATACACTTATACCAACATAAACCACCATCATCACAATGACGCCCAATCTCGCTTTCTTTAGTTTGCAAGATATGCTAGGGTGCTCTCACACCCTTGTTTATCTAAACAACTCTAAGCATGTATTTATAATTATAGACTTAGTTTCAAAGGAGTTGTAGCATTATTACTTTTACTAGGGTGACAAGGATCACATAGCCAAAAGTATTGCAAGGGATATATATACTAAACCAAGAGAACATGGGCATATATCTAAAATCTGAAATAAACATGTATTGCAACATAAATATAAGCATGCAATTTATAATACTTAAACCAAATTAATTTGTTGAAAACATAGGATCAAAATGATCAAAGCATTGACTCGCCTTGGATGCAAGGGTCGGGATTCGGGGTGTTGGAGTCTATAGCAATGACTTCCTCTTCTTGGGCCTCGAAGCTACGTTTTATATGCGCGAAATTTAGATAAAATCATCACAAGAATCAAATAACACAATAAAATTTGAACAAGCTTGAAATGTTGGTTCGGTTCCATTAGGTAGCCCTTGATTTTAGATGAATTTAGAAATTGGTTTCACTAAATTTGGAGCTAAAATGAATAAGTTATACACATTTGAATACCTTCGGTTTAATTAAATCTAAAAATTAATAAAACCTGACAGCTGGGGCCCACTGTCAGTGACCGCACTCGCGCGGTGCTGACACGTGGGGCCCGGCGGCACACTCACGCCCGCCCAGCTGCCCCGACAAAGGGTCCCGGCCGCCGAGGTTGGCGGTGTCTTGTGATCGACAGTGGGGCCCACTGTCGGGAAATTAAAAGAAAGGCTCAACCTCAGCGCTGCGTGGCGGGGCTCGAACGTCGAGGGAACCGGGGAAAGAGGGTGGCGCCGCTAGCCACCGACTAGCATGCATCTCACCCCTTAAGGGGTGCTTTACCTCTTAAGGGGTGCGCGGGGGGTGGAGCAGGGGCGGTCCGAGGCCGGGGGAGGCGGTGGCCGTCGCCGGCGAGGGAGGTTCACCGAGGTTCGAGGAAGGTGAAATGCGATCTTGGGCTCATGGCGGCCGATGGCGACGACGAGGAGGGCCGGGGTCACCGGAGGTGGGTCGGCGACGAGCGCAGCCGGCTCGGGAGGAGCTTCTGGCCGGCGAGCTATGGTCGTCAGCGAGCTCATGGGATGCCGGAGAAGCTTGGCGATCGCACGAGATGGTGTGGGAGCAAGGAATCGAGCTCCCATGACGTGGATCGATGGAATTGCGGCGAGGGGCCGACGGCCGGAGTTGGGGAAGAAAGAGGCTCACCGGCGCACGGGTGGCTTTTGGGGCAATTGCACTGGGAAATGTTGAGGGTGTCACGGCGATCCTTCCCATACACGCCCCCTCAAGGGATTCCCGCAGCGGTCGCGCCAGTCGTGGCGGAGGGTCCGGGCGCCGGAGGAGGAGGAAGAAAGGGGAAACGGCCACGACAGCGGGCCCGCTGTCACGAGAGAGAGGCGCGGTGGAGGCGTCAGCGGGCGGCCGAGATGGCGCGCGGTGGCGACGTGGCGCCGGGACCGCAGCGTCAACCCGAGGGAGAGGGTGGGCGGCTCGGGCGACGTATGGATCCATCCGATCCACGTCGGCGGGGTGGGGTTGGGGCTTTATTTTGATTTTGAATTTCGAAATGATAGATGGCATAATATAATTCGGAAAATACTAAATTACCACCAAAATTCTAGAAATTTCACGAAATCCCGAGACATTTTGGGCTTAAGAAAATTATTTCTCCACAAAGTGGTTATTTCATTTAATATTCTTAGGCCTATAACTGACTACTTTTCCTTTTTCCTTTTTATTTTTCTCCTCTTTTCTTTTATAATTGGAGATATATTTACTTTGTGCAAAAGCATGCATATATATACATATATACATACATATACACACACACACACATATATATATATATCTAAGCTTGCCCTACTTATTTCTAAAAGCTTTCATCAGGCATTTCTGCCACTTCTACTTCTAAATTTTAAATCTGTCTTTGGTTCCTTGAGAGCCTACTTACGTTAACTTTTGAAGTTTTCTCTATGGATCATCTTTTCAGATTCGAATTCAAATTTAGAATTCTCTATTAGTTAAACAGGTGGGCTCTTCCTCAAAGTTCTTCAGAAAAATACTTTCAAAAACCCAACTCAACATAATGCGCTACAGAATATTTTACAACATTTTATTATACAGTTCCTCTAAGTTTTCAGGATGTTACACCCTGCACGCCTCCTCGCGCCGAGCCCCGCACCGGACTTTGCCCAACGGACCTCCCCGCCGCCCGGTCCCCAACCCCCATGGCTATAAGGGCCCTGTCAATCCCGTGCCACTCCCATCCTCTTCCTGCTCCTTCTTCCACCCAACACCGTGAACCTCCCACGGCGTCTCCCGCCATTCGGCCCTCCCGAACGCCCCTACTGGTTCATGACTCCTCGACATGCCCCCACTCCCACTTCCGGCTATTCCGCCGCCACCGAGGCCCGCGCCGCAGACGCCGCCGACTGCGTGCGCCACCGCCGCCCGACCACCACACCGCCAAAGACGCCTCGGCTCCCTCCGCCACGCCACCACCTAGGTAAGTTCTCTGCCTCCTTCCGCCACGCCCCCCAATTGCCCTTCATCCACGCCCGCCGCCCGCCCACCTCCGCCCCTACCGCTAAACCTCGCCGGCCTGCCTCGGGATCCCGACTCACCCGCAACCTCCCAGCCTCCTCACTCGGGACAACCCATTTTGCCCGCTTGTCGCCCCTCCGGCCGCCGGACTCGCCGGCAAGCCCACCTGCCCCGACAGCCGTGCATCTCCTCTGTTTCAGCCGGCTAGCCCCTGTCTTAGTCCCCTGCTACCACTCGCTTCTTCAGATATTATTCCCATAGCTTATCACCAAATACCGAAGGCTCACTTGGCTACCCGAGCGCATATAATGCACAGAGCACTCCAGGTCTTGAGTTCGAACTCAGCCAGCCGCATCCCTTTCCCCATTTTTGTTTTTAACTTTTGTAGCCCATTTTAAGTAAGAAAAATTATGGAAAATCTGAGAATAAATTTAGAAAAAGCTAATAAATTTAATTAGGGTTTAAAATAAGGATTCTTAAGATTTGATGTTTGAATATTTATTATATGAGCCACTAATGTAGCTTAAATATTTAATTGAGGTCTAATTGTCAAATGGAGGCATAAATAAAATGTGATTTTGTTTAAAGTCCAAGTTGAATAAGGAACCTAATTAAAAATATATTCACGATAAAATTTAAGGAAATGCATTGGATGTTATGTTAAAACAATAATAATAATAAAAAGAACTTTAAGTTAAAAGATTATCCTTAATTATAAATAAATAAATGCCATAACATTTGTCGTGCAGGCATAAAATAAATTTTAATGGTAGGTTTTATTAAATTAGGCCTCTTCATAAAATTAATTAAACAATAGGGTGTGACCATAAACATTAAAATTAGAAGGCCCTAATAAAGTCCTCACCATTAGCGCGTCACCAATAAATATATCTTAACGATGAATTTAGTGGAATGAGATTTGGGTATAGCGAGCTCGGCCCTATGTAAATAGAAGTTTAATTAAAATATGCAAGATGCTGATGCAAAGGCTAAAGTAACAATGATAATTGGTCCTCAGAGTATTTCCAAATGAAAAGTCATGTTAGTGTACAGATGATAAAATATAATAGCCCTAGGCCACCAAGCATCAAAGTAATCTCACAGACATATAAGTACTCTAAAGTAAACATGTAACCAATAACACGAGTAATTAGGGTCACATAAAATGCTACATACCAAGCGTTGCCCATAATTGTATATACAACAAGCTAGGACCGGTATAAATAGACCCAAATCCAAATTAAACTTAGCCTAGCGATAAATGGAGGTGCATAAAATACCATACCACAAAATGCTAAAAACATAAACTATGAGATTAACTCGGTAAGCTAAAATTTGCAAACATTACTTATGTGTGTGTGTGTGTATATATATCTTTACTATTATAAAAGAAGGAGTTGGTGGTTGGTCCGGCCTCTCCCACCCCTTCTCATAAAAGGCAACGCTGACATGTGGCCCCAAAAGACCTACATCGAATCTTTCCACCTTCCCATCAAAATATCTTTCTTTCCATGATTTAGTGATCAAGGTAGATTTCATCTAGACTACATTGTAGAGTACATGCTGTATTTTTTATCCATTGTTTAATCTTGTACTAGCTGAATGTCCGTTGCTACGGATTTTAAAATTTTATCATACTATATATTCTGTAACTAATGGGTGGTAAAAATTTTTTGAACATGCATACAAATATATTCTAAATTATATATATATATATATATATATATATATATCTTATGCCCTGAACATTAGCACCCGACAAAATACACCAATTCATAGGTTAACCTAGCTCATGGAACTTCCTTGATAAATACCAAAAGTAATAAAATAGGTTGTTAATAAAAAGATCAAGTCATCGTATTCTACCCCCGGCCTTGCCTCAAATCACTCGAATCACCCATTTAAAGCTAAATTGAGTATATTCAGATTTAGTTGGATCTTTTGAGCTATTTGCTTTTATTTGGATTCAGTAATTTATCGCGTAATTAGAAACTGGAGTCCTGAAGAGCCCACGGATCAAGTGTGGTCAGCACAAAGTGAAGATAAAGAATCGAAGCTCAAAGAGAAAGCATCGTGTGAGCTCAAACAGCGGTAAACCGCGCTAGGCGAGTCAATACTTTGATCATGTTGAACCTACATTTTCTGCAAATTACTTTGGTTTAAATTATCAATTTGCATGCTGTTATTTTATAAGCAAATACATGTTTAATTCAAGAATTTAGTTATATGCCCAATGCTTGCCTTGAATAATATTACGCCCTCTTTGGAATAGTTGATTATGTGAACTTTGTCGCCCTAGCAAAATTATGATATTAACCTTTCGAAAATAAGTCCATAATTATATGTCATGCTTAGTACTACATAGATATTCAGGGGTTATGTGAGAATCAGAAACCCATGGCTGGATTAATGAAATGGTGGGTTGCGAAATGGAAAGTGTATAATCGGTGAATGAAGTGAATGATGACACTCGCTGTTCGGAGTTTTAGTCTGCGATAATAATACCATGATTAAATAAAAAGAATAATACGAAGAGCAATTTTTGGCAAATAAAACAACCCGAGTCTCTCCTTTGATTAGCCATGCATATTAATTATTTGCATCCTGTGTATTGGCTCGCGAAGCACGGTGGTTAGTGTGCTCACACTCGCTCTCATAACAAAATCCAGAATCAGCAATCGGATCACTACGCATCAGCAAATATCTTGGTCTTGATGACAAAGAAGATGAAGACGTCAAGGGCTAGGTCGCGAATCTCCAGTTGGTTCACCCGGTGTGCTTCGTTTTCCCGCTGCTGCAGTTTACTGATTTCGGCCTAATCGGCCCATGAGTAAGTTTACTATTTTATTTATGCTTCCGCATGGTATGTATTTGATATTCATTTTCTGTATCTGTGAGCACTATCTACTGATCCAGGGAATAGTGCATTAAATCACAGAGGATTCCAGATAGTAAAATCTGGGGTCCCTACAGTAATAGTCCAAGCTAGAATACTTTGCCTAAGTGCTGATCCAAAAGATTTAAGTGAAGTATATGAACGCACACGCAAAGATCAATGTGACTTGATGCAAACAAAGGAATGAGCTAACTAGAGGCAATCCATTCCACCCACGTCCACGTCGCCGCCCGGATCCCACCTTCTCCTTCCCTCGGGCCGACACGTGTCGCTCCCTGGTTCAATCCATTCCCACCCCATCTAATCTCAGCCGTCCTTAGCCACTTACCCCTTCGTCTTTGTTCGATGGCCTGGATTTGATCCATCTCCGCCTGATCTAATCTGAGCCACCCCTTGTCACTTACCCCTTCGCCAACCCGGTCTCCATCCAACGGTCATCGCTCGGTCTCTCTCATTCTCTCTGACCGGTGGGCCCCACCTGTCAGCACCGTCTTCTCCGGCCGTCTTCCTTTCTTCCCAAGCCCCCACCCCTGGACTTCTCCCCTCCCGAGCTTCGGAGGAACTCCGGCGAGCAATCCCGGCCGCTCCGACCACCCCCGAGGAGCTCCACCACCTCCATCAGCTTCCCCGACTCGGTAATCATCATGCGCCCCTTGGCCGAGCCTAGGACCGCCGGAGCGCCGCCGCACCGGAGACCCGAGACTGCGCCACCGCCCCTCTCGCTGCCGACCATCTTCCGACTGTTTCTGGTAAGAACTGCGGCCACCTCCGAGTTCCCCGTAGCTTCCTCTCTCTCGTGCACCCTTCCCCGGCCACCGTCGCTTGCCGTGCGTGGCCACCGGCCGGCATGCCACGCCTGATGGACAACCAAGGTGGCAGGCCATCTGGCTGGCCACGCTAGCGCGCAGCAGCCACGCTGGTGCCCTGCAAGCAGCCGGCCGCTGCGTCATCAAGCGATGCCATGTGGCAGCCACGTCGGCACATTGGGTGAGTTGGCAGCCCACGTGTTGAGGCATGTCAGCAAAAGATGCCCAGTCAACAGCCACCTCACACCCCCCACCACCTCAACCCTTCCTCTGGTCCATGGACCTGGTTCATGTAGACCAGAGCCCACTGTCAATCATCCAAGCCAGGGCAGACGTCATAAACCTAATTTTTCTTTAGGAAAATAATTCCATTAATTCCTCCTGACGAAATAAATCAATTTTTAGTACAACAATAATTCTAGAAAATCAATCCTTTTCTTTTTCTCTGATTTTAAATTTCCGAGAGCCCGTTCTCCTTCATCCTAACTCCGATTTAGCCCATTAAAATTTCTAAATTCATCAAAAATTCCAAACTATCCATTTCTTCCATCCTTTTATTATTTCAAATTTATTTCTTATTTTTAAAATTTAAATTTCAAATTTGAATACCTAATTTCATTTTCAAAGCCTCAGTTCCATTCCAAATTTTCTGTGCACTTCCAAAATTCAAATTCAAACCTTGTAAATTCTCCATAAAACCCATTCTATTTTTTTGGGTCCAAATATTTCTCCAGTAATTTCTTTTCCAACCAATCTTCCAGAAATTCATTTTCCCTCGTGTGAACCCAGAATCCGTTGAATCTTTCTCCTAAGTTCGTATAAAATTATAAACTTCCTTCCAGTAAATACATTGTATTTTTGTGATTTTATTTGTATTTATTTCTTCGTTTGTTTTGTCATTTCGCGCGTAGAACCCGACGTTGTCGAAGAATTCTCAGATCCGCGGTAAGAAGGTCAAGACAGCGTGCAAGAAGGCAAGTCTCATTTGAACATTTTGTACCTATGTTTGAGAAATGCTTTTTATTATTTTAAAGTTAATGCATTTGCTATGTTACCTAAAATGATAATTTATGTATTAAGGTATTAGTTAATCCAACTATTGTTATGCCCTTGATTGAAGTTGAATACCATGTACCTTTGCAACCTTAGGAGTTCCATTGTTATGAGAGTACTATAATTCTTTGCTAAACATTAGAACGATAGTGAATGCTTAGTCAAGCTATTCAACCTTTGTAACCTGGAAAAGGAAAATTATATTTAATTGAACTAGTCTTTGTATTCAGAAAGTTAGTGGCGATTGGTGTTGCCACTGTTCTTTTAAAATAAAACAAATTGTGCAAATTGTTTAGACTTGAGCGGATGGTAAGATTGGATTGGTTCGGATTTATCATGATAACTTGTATTGTGAATATTCCGCCTTAGTCAATTAAGGACCGACGCTTGTGATTGTCCAAACTAAGCACTACCGTACAACCACAAGTCTATATGGGTACGACCTAGCTGATTAACTTACGATAGTCTAGTTTAGGTGCCACCGGTGGAAAGTGGGTGCCAGGGATTTACTGGTTATTCACAGTGAGGGACAGAGATTTACTGTACTCATATGGCGCAAGAGGGGGCTTCTGACTGTGGTGGATCTAACCCTTCAGCGGTGAAACCTCAGCGGGTGGTGACTAGCTAGACTACAGTGAGGTAAAAGCTTTGTGATATTTTGTCTGGGTCTCATGCCTAAGGAAGCATGTTGGCTATTAAGATGATTTATCTCTTATGGGTAAAGTTGACAACATCTGCAAAGTGTTAAACTATTCGAATAGCCATGCCCAAGGTCAAGGGCGGACAAGGAATGCATTCACATGGTAGATCTTTGGTTTTGGTTTTAAAGTAAAAGTTTTGGCAACTCAAGAGTAGATGGAACTCTCGGAGTTGTATCCTAGCGGATGGAGCCAGTGTGGGTGGATGGAACTCGTGGTCTTGAACCTTGGCGGTTAGAGCCAGTCAACTAGTGTTGGTGGATGGAACCTTCACTAGAAAATTATTGATAGTTTCTGTTAAAATAATTACTTTATTAAATTAATGCATTCGAAAATATTTAATGGTATTTGAAATAAAATATTGCTTTCTGCAAAAAAACCATATTAACCTTCCTTTGTTAAGCACTACATCCACTGCATCTTTCCCAAGACTTGCGGAGTACTTTATGTACTCACATGCTGCACTCAAAATAAATCTCAGAGGAATATGAAGCTCAAGAAGGAGATTACGACTACTTTGCGTGTGGATTCCACGAAGGCTTTCTGGAGTACTAGGTTGCGTTTCCCTAGTCAATTGCCTGTGGCGTATTGATGGGTCTTCACCGGATTTACTTTTGCTTCCGCTGTGTTTTGTGAGTTTGTGAGGTATTGAAACCTCAGTTGTAATAATAGGCATGTTGGTTTGTACTCTCTAATATTGTAATAAAGCATGGTTGGTTATGTATTCATCATTGTTTGACTGTGTGCACTAGCTTTGATCTGGGACAAGTGTGTAATACACAAAGGGTCCGGATTCGGAAATCCGGGGTCCCGACATGTATGGTGGTGGGTGCTTGCTGGCATGCATTGTTATTTGGTGACACAATGTGGACTACCAGGCATGAGAGGTGTGTGGATGGGCCTAAGTCAAATTAAGGACCAGTCTGTGAGCTACTACTACAAAGTCACACCGTACAACCACAAGTCTAGTATGGGACAGACCTGGCTAAGTAATTTGTGAAGTTCCATCTTTGTTTCCCTATAGGCTGAATGTGGGCATGGCCTAGGCCGCGAGAACTCTCACATGGCACAAGAGGGGGCTCCAACATGTGGATTCATGTTGTGGTGAAACCTTAGTGGTGTTGTAACTAATTTGGTAATGGAACATTGTAACAACCTTATCATGAACTCTCCGCCGCACACCTAAGGCAGTGTGTTAATCGCATGGCAAAACGAGAGGACATGCCTTGTGGGTAAAGTTGAACACCTCTGCAGAGTAACAAACTATCCTGGATAGCCATGTCCATAGTCAAGGACATGCTGAGTATGGTTTTTCATGTATTAGACTTTGGTTTTAATAAAAATCAGGTTTGTGGAAACTTGTGAAATTTCATGGAAAGATGTTCCGGGTGGGATACCCGTGGATAGGTTGGTGTCTGCACTAACGATATTATCTACATGTTCTTTTCCTTCGAAGCTGGTGGCTTTTGGCTTTTGCTACAGTACCTAACTTTCAAACGGAAATATTTTCTGAAGACGGAGTCTACAAGTTAAATGATGTACACGTTAAAAGCCCAATATCTATACCATCCAAAATCGCAAGTGAGTATCTCTCTCTCCGTAATCTATACCGTAAACAGCCAAAATTCAAAAATTTCAGCCAAAAGCCGCAGCCGTTGCCAAACATACCCTATTTTGGTAAAAATCTTTTTCCATCTATGTACCAAATTCAGTTTTTGTACTTACTTTATGATATTTACTCCAATGTTGCTTTTTATGCAAATAACCATATTATGCCATCCTTTGTAAATCTTTATGCACGCATCAAATCTGTTAAATATCCTGGTGAACATCTTTCCAAGAAATTTCACAAGTTTCCACAAACCTGATTTTTATTAAAACCAAAGTCTAATACATGAAAAACCATACTCAGCATGTCCTTGACTATGGACACGGCTATCCAGGATAGTTTGTTACTTGAGAGAGCATGTGGAGGTCATCCCGTTGTGTATGATGAGTAATTGACAGCGTTTTAGGAAAGTCGAGTTTGAGTCGGTTTGTTCGGACCTTGACGTTGCGTGCCGTAACGGGCTCGGTCGGACTTTTGGTCGAACTTAGTCGTATGGGTTAGCATGTATATTCTGTTGATGCGACAGGTTTAGACTTGTTTATGCTATTTACACTTTAATGTATCGAGCGGTGCTATCTGATGTGTTTCTTGTCTGTGTTGGCTGCAGGACATCGAGGCGAAGTCGTGGCGAGACACGGTGGACCGGACTAGGCGCAGGTGGCGCTGAGGTCAGAACGGTCGGGATGTGTCAAAGACGGCGTGAACTCGAGGTGGTTGCGAGTCGTGGACAGCAAGGAGCGCGGAAGCTTCCCGGAAGGTGCAGGAGGGGCGAATCGGTAATTTTGCAAGGCTGCACAAGCGGGAGACGGCTCCGTTAGGGTTTAGCTGGCGTAACGGGTTGGAGACCCGTTAGCTAAGGGCTATAAATAGGTGTTGGGGGCTGTATACCCCTTTGAGGATCACAAGTGTTTTTAGTGCTCATTCATACCTTTGTGTGTGTTGTGTTCCTCCCAAGAAGCATGTGAGGCTCTTGGTGTTTTGAGGATTGAGAGGGAGAGGATGGATTAAAAATCGTGTAATCACTCTTCTTGTTCTAATGTCCATGCGTATCGGAACTCCTTGTATTATTTTTGGTTGAAATGAAATCTGAAGTTTTTCTGTTCTTCGTTCTTTTTCTTTGATCTCTTTGGCAGCCCATTTCTTGGAGAATACTTACTGTGCCGACAGCTATCAGATTATGGCTCTCTGCTCTCCTCAGGACAACTGGTTCTTCTCCTTTTTAGTTTTGTTTCTTGCTAGCTTTTTCAGTCTAGGTATATCAAATCTTTTCAGCCTTTTTGACAGGTTAGTTTGTAACCTTTGTCTTTTCAGTTTTTGGTTTCATCTTTGCTGCAATCTTTAAGCTCTCGGCCGGCAGGAAAACTCAGTATTTGTCTACCAGTTCAATCTTTGTGTGTTTGCAGCTTTAGTCGGCAGCAGTTTTTGAGATTGGTTGTTTTCTTCTTTTGACTCACATTGCTCCCGACTTCCAGTTAAACCGGTGCTGTCAGTTCTCTCTGTGATTGTCGACAGTGC
Organism: Bonia amplexicaulis; assembly: GCA_036346245.1. NCBI lineage: Eukaryota > Viridiplantae > Streptophyta > Magnoliopsida > Poales > Poaceae > Bonia > Bonia amplexicaulis. Next base: position 16,874,222 of record CM070759.1, on the reverse strand, counting down.
ACTAATACTTCAGTTTCATTGCATTTCTTTTTTTTTGTTTTGTGCTATCTTTGACCATTTTGCACGCAGATCAAACAACATTATTTTCAGCTAAATTTTTTACTGATCAATCTCTGATTTATGCTGAATTTATTAGTATCGCATGCGTTCCAGTTTTCAGCAGAATTAATTTTCGGTGAGTTGCTTCGTTCTGCATCATTTTGAGTAATCAGTGTACGAATTCTCGGGGGCGATTTTAAAGAGAACAACATTCACCCCCCTCTGTCGCCATTTCGGTCCTACAATTGGTATTAGAGCTGGTTAGCTCTTCTTTGATAGATCTTTAACCGGTCTCAAGAGCCATGGCGACAGACAAGTATTCCACCAAGCCTCCGGTCTTTGATGGCCTGGATTACCCCTTTTGGAAGAGCCGAATGGAAACATACATCCAGGCTCAGGGGTATGCCATCTGGCGGAAGGTGAAGGTTCAGTTTGTTGTTCCTACCGATGAGAACATCAATGCCGGGAATATGGCTGATGTTGAGGCAAACGCAAGGGCAAGGAACATCATCATTCGTGGATTGAGCGAGCGAGTTTGATCGCATCTCTCACCGTCGTCGCCTTCGATATTTGGACAACCTCGATGCTTACCATGAGGGCACCACCCAAATAAAAGCGGTGCGACAGACCCGCTTCTAGCGAATCTGACAAATTCGAGATGCTTGTTTGGCGAGTCCTTGACGAGTGCTTTTCTCGCTTTCACAATATTTTGAGCAACCTCCGAGCCGTCGGTCTCACATACTCCGACTCGGATAACGCTCGACAAATGCTTTCTGCACTCGATCTTCGGGTTTGGGAGATGAAGGTGACTACCATCAAGGATACCACGGACCTCTCGACCCTGACTCTTGATGCGCTTTACTTGCGCCTCAAGACTCATGAGATTGACATAGTCTCTCGTCGGTCGAAGTCAGAATCGATGGCATTAGTCACTGATCCCGCTTCTGGATCTTCTTCTGCTGAGCCGACATGTGGTTTCTCCCTTGCTGCTCTCTGTGACATAACTGATGATCAGTTAGACAAGCTTGCGGATGAACAGCTAGCCCTCCTAGCGCGTAGATTTTCTCATGCATACAAGAGGAGGAGGGATGGTAAAAGAGGAGGTCCCGTGATTTGCTTTGAGTGTGGTGGCCCCAACCACATTCGGCAACCGCCCCAAGCCGGAAGGGCAAACCGACTTGGCGGTTCGGCAAGAACGACTACATCAACAAGAACGCAACACGAAGCCCTCAAGACTGTCCAAGGCAAGAAGAAATTCGCGACTTTGGGATGGCCAAGAAGTTCTTCCATCAAGTCCTCGCCGCCTTGACGACCTCGACCTCGGTGAGGTGGAGGGATGGAGCGACGACGACGGGACGGGTGATCAAGAACCCAAAGATGGCGATGACTTCTCCGGCATGTGCTTCATGGCCCTTGAGGGCGAGATCAGCGACAGCGAGCTCTACTCCGACTCGGATGAGGTATGCCCCACCTATGACCAGCTCAATCATGCTTTTCTTAAGTTAGGTGGTTTTCATGCTAGAGCTAAACTAGGTGTACTGAGTTAGAGAAAGAAGTAGATAGACTGTCACGCGAGCTTACTTCACTTATATCTGCTCCCTCCCGTGACGAATGTGATACATGCCCTGCTTTGATTGGTGATATGGAGAAGTTGAGAACTTCTTATGATAGTGTGACCTCTGAGCTAGATATTCTTAAGGTGGAGAATGTTAGTCTGCTTGCTGAACTAGAAATGACTAGGATTGTTGTTCTTTCATCTACTATTGAGACTACTCCCTACACCTCATGTGAGGATAAGGACAATGCTTTTAGAGGTCTTTACACTATGCTTCTCGATCTGCCCGAGACTTGTGAAAGTTGTAATAATTTGAAGATGAACCTAAAACGGGCAGATCATAAAATTGCTGAATTACAAGTTTTTCTACTTGAGCCAATTGATTCATGCTTGAACTATCCTAAGTTAACTGCTGAACTTGAAGCTATCTCCAAACAGTTTCAAGATATGATTGATCATGATAGGAAGTTGGCTCAGTTTGCTTCTAAGGACCCTGTTAGCTCACCATGCATTAATTGTAACAAACTAAAATCTAATTTGATTGCATTGGATGAGAAGTGTGTGAAGCTAACTAAGAACCTTCTAGAGAAGCCACCTTGTGCTTGTAGTGTGATTGTGGAGAAGGGGGAGAAGCCCCCGGGTAAGGTAGAGACGTCTAGAGACGCAAACCAACCAGCTAGCAGTAGGACTGTTCCTTATGAGTCGGCTGTGCGTGCACAAGCCAGTCTTCCCTCTGCTGTTGGTTGTTCTTCTGCTCCTTTACCTTCTGCTGTCTCTTCTCCTCCTTGCTCTTCTTACACCTCTCTCTTTCGGGAGTGTCAGTACCTTATGAACACTCTCGAGAAATTTGTAGGAGGCAAGAAGAAGCTCAATCTTATTCTAGACCAATCAAAGATTTGCAAGTTCAATCAGGGTCTAGGATATGATTTCCGTGAGGATGTGAGGAAGCATCCACCTGTCGTGCTCAGACTCGTAGCCGCAGGTGTGATTGAGGTCAAGCCCAAGAACAAGAATGTTCAATTTAAATCAGCGGGCTTTGTCCAAAGGATTTCGGCGACAAGGTGACTTCACTGCAGCTTGACCTCTCGGCGCGAAGTTATCTCATGCTACCGCCTCTCGGCGGTATCATTGCACCTTCCGCCGAAGGATGGACATTTGATTGATCATTGCTTCAAGCGCGCCAAGATCGCGTGAAGAGACCGTGTTGAGTCTCTTAGGTGTATTCAGGGTCAGCCCCAGACCTTGAGTGCACCTAAGACCAACACGAGGTCTAGGCTTGCTACTGTTGGTAGTTTTGGGCAGCATCGAGGACTTGGTTCTTCCGAGTATTCTGTTTTTCGTCCTCATGCTCCCTCTGGACGTGACTTCCGCTGTTCTGAGGATAGATCTCGCTTTCCCCGTCGAGATGCCTACCCGCGGTGTGATCAGCATGTTGCGGGTGCTCAGACTCGCTCTTCCATAGCGGTCGGACCCGGCAACGACTGTGTCTGCACACGCACCTTCGCTTCCTTGAGTGACGAGAGCGTGGGGTAGATAGAGGTCACCGTGCTTGACTACTTCATCTGCCGACTGTTACTCGAGATTGGGTGCCAAAATCACTCTTGATTTATCCCAAGATCGAGACTTTACTCTGCTTGACTCGGGTTCGTCGCAAGGGGAAGGAAAGGTTTGGCTTGTAGACTCGGTGTTCATGACACATGACCGGAGATTCCCGTTGGTTTTCTTCCCTTGCCCGTGCTCGGTGATGAGATGATCACCTTCGAGATGCTTCATCCGGCGTCATCGCCAAAGGTACAGTCTTGGCGTTAATGATTCTTTCATTTTGAAAGATGTTGCCTTGGTTAGTAAGCTGCAGATAATTTGCTTTCTGCTTCTCACCACCGATGACGGCTTTGAGGTGAGTTTTAAGAAAAACAATTGCAAAATTCTTGATTCTTCGGGTAGTCTAGTTTGCGGGATTTCTCGTTTTGGGAGGATCTTTCGTGCTGATTTTTCTGGGTCTTCTGGTGATCCTCTCAGGTGTTTAGTTGCTTCTGAGTCCTGCGACCTTTCCTTTTGGCATAGGAGACTTGGTCATATTGGATTTGACCATTTGACCCGAGTTAGCGGCCACGATATCATTCGTGGTCTGCCGAAACTCAAGATGGTCAAAGATCTTGTTTGCGCTCCATACCGGCACGGCAAGATGGTTGCCGCTTCTCATCCTCCGATCACAGTTAGTATGACCGATGCACCAGGACAGCTGCTCCACATGGACACGGTTGGACCAGCTCGAGTGTAGTCAGCAGGAGGGAAGTGGTACATTCTTGTTGTGGTCGATGAGTACTCGAGGTACTCTTGGGTGTTTTTCTTAGCCTCGAAGGATGAGATGTTTTCTCTTTTCCGAGGTCTTTTCGGTAGGCTTTCTATTGAGCTTCCAGGTGCCTTGCGAGCGATCCGCAGTGACAATGGCACGGAGTTCAAGAATTCCTACTTTGAGAGTTTCTGCGTTGAGACAGGTGTAGAGCACCAGTTCTCTTCTCCGCACGTCCCGCAGCAAAATGGCGTCATGGAGAGGAAGAACCATACCTTGGTCGAGATGGCCAGGACGATGCTCGATGAATACTCTACACCACGGAAGTTTTGGGCTGAGGCTATAGCCACCGCGTGCCATGTTTCGAACAGAGTTTTTCTCAGAGCACACTTGCACCGCACTTCTTGCGAGTTGAGATATGGGCGAAAGCCCAGTGTTTCTCATTTTCGTGTGTTTGGTTGCAAGTGCTTCATTCTGAAGTCTGGGAACCTAGATAAGTTTGAGTCATGTTCTTGTGATGGGATCTTTCTAGGCAACTCAACTTCTTCGCGGGCCTATAGGGTCTGAAACTGCGAGTCTAGTAAAATGGTAGAAACCTGTGAGGTGACTTTCGATGAGGCCAGTCCGGGGACTAGGCCCAATATCTCAGGTTCTCTAGAGCAGTCTGAGACCATCTTTGTGGATGATGAGGACGACGGAGACGAGGGATGTCTACCTGATCCAATCCTTCATCCACCCCTTGAGGTGCCTTCTTCCACCGCACCTCGAGGTGATCAGCCCATGCCTCTGACTTCCTCCTCGGAGCTAGTGGCTCTGTTCCTACCCCATCAGCTCACGAGGTAGAGGTCACTTCTTCATCTCATCTTGGACCTCCTAGACATATCCAAAAATCTCATCCTTCAGAGCAGATCATTGGAGACCTTTTTGAGCGAGTTACTCGCTCAAAATCTGGCATGTCACTCTTTTGTCTCCATTCTGCCTTTGTTGCCTCCTTCGAGCCCAAAGACGTTTGTCATGCTCTATCTGACGAGTCTTGGGTCAATGCCATGCATGAGGAGCTAGAGAGTTTCGAAAGAAACAAGGTCTGGACGCTTGTTAAGCCCCCTCGAGGTCATAATATCATTGGGACCAAGTGGGTGTTCAAGAACAAGCAAAGTGAGGATGGGGTAGTCATTCGAAACAAGGCTAGACTAGTTGCTCAGGGGTACTCCCAGGTTGAGGGTCTAGATTTCGAGGAGACCTTTGCCCCTGTAGCCAGACTTGAGGCCATTACAATTCTGCTTGCCTTTGCAGCTTCTAAGGGTTTCAAGATCTACCAGATGGATGTCAAGAGTGCCTTTCTCAATGGCTTTATTGAGGAAGAAGTCTATGTGAGACAGCCTCCAGATTTCGAGAACCCCAAATACCCTAATCATGTCTACAAGCTTTCCAAAGCGTTGTATGGACTTAAGTAGGCCCCTAGACCTTGGTATGAGAGGCTTAAGTCCTACCTATTGAGACATGATTTCGAGATGGGTAAAGTTGATAAGACCTTGTTCATTCGCCGGCTTGGCAATCACCTTCTGCTCACCCAAATTTATGTCGATGACATCATCTTTGGCGGCTCTTCTCATGCTCTAGTTTCACAGTTCTCGGATGTCATGAGCACCGAGTTTGAGATGAGCATGATGGGTGAGTTGACTTTCTTCCTTGGCTTCCAGATCAAGCAGACTCGGGAGGGTACCTTCTTGCATCAAGGCATGTGCACCCGTGACCTCCTGAGACATTTCGACATGAGTGATGGAAAATCAGTGTCAACTCCGATGGCTTATACGGCCACACTTGACCCAGATGAGGACGGCAAGCCAGTTGATCAAAAAGAGTTCAGAAGTATGATTGGCTCTCTCTTGTACCTCACTGCCTCGAGACCGGACATACACTTTTCTGTGTGTCTATGTGCTCGGTTTCAGGCTTCTCCTCACGTATCTCATCGCCAGGCGGTGAAGCGCATCTTTCGGTACCTTCGAGCTACCATTGACTATGGTATCGGTACTCATCCTCCTCCTGCTCATCCCTTAGAGCCTTTTCGAATGCGCACTTTCTTTGGTCAGAGGATAGATAGGAAGAGCACTTCGCACCGCCACCATTGGCACTTATCTCGTTTCTGGTCTTCAAGGAAGCGATCCGGTGTTGCACTGATCCACCGCCGAGGCCGAGTACGTTGTCGCAGCCGATTCTTGTAGCCAAGTGCTGGATGATCTCGACTCTGCGGGACTTTGGGTTAGCTATCGATCGTGTTCCGCTCTTTTGCGATAACACGTCTGCGATTAGCATTGCTAAGAACCCAGTGCAGCATTCTCGGACCAAGCACATCGATATCGATATCATTTTCTTGAGACCATGTAGAGAAGGGTGACATCGTGCTTGGTTTGGAGAGTGACCACCGGTGGTGATATCTTCACCAAGCCTTTGGATAGCACGAGGTTTTCAGCTCTGCGGGGAGAGTTTGGGGTGGTCTGTCCTTATGAACTGTTGTGAGAGGGAGTTTTGTGCTTTATTGCTTTATCATATTAATTATGCCTCTGTCTCATTTCTGGTGCATTGCATTTGCGGGTGCATTGGGTTTAGTCCTTCTAGCATAGGTTAGAGTGGTTCTCTTGCTGAGTTGCTTAGACTTCTTACTCTTATCTTGTGATTCTAGGGTCCTGCTCTATTAGCCGCTTCTCTTCTCTCACTAGGTTGAGCCCACTCACTGCTTTTAGGTTCTAACAAGGGTCGGGCCACCCTTGGGTAGACAGGGTACGTGTTTGCTCCCTAGTAAGGTAGATTACCGGACTAATAGTCCTAGAGTCATTTGGGGTAGATGAGAGTCAGTCTAAGCCATAATTGTCTCTATATCTTGTCTATGCTTTAAGGACTGCCCTTCTTGTTTTATTTGCCAGCTTCTCATTCTATTGCTTTGGTTCAGGGGGAGTTCAGTTGGGAGTTTCTGGAGCTTAAAATTGACATAACTCAACTTGAACTAAATGTTGCATCACATGTTAAGGGGGAGCTGGATTTTCTGCATTTGCATCGTAATTTAGCTACATGAAGTCTTGATTATTATCCATTCATGACATGTTTTCTTTTATATTACATATTGCCATGATTTGTGCTTCATTGCTAAATAGATCATGACCTTATATGTGTAGTCAAGTCTTTGCCATGATAGGTTGATTAAAATGCTCAATTTGACCTAATTCATGTCATGTTAATATTTGAGACTAGTCAGCTTTTAGTTATCTTCTTATGATTCATGCCATGTCAAATAGGCTGAGTTGAGTCTTGAATCCTTGTTGAGCGATAGATTGAGCTATATTAGTTTCTTGATGACACATAAGTTAGTACAATCCGTTAAAAGCAAAAAGATCTCTTTTGTGCGAAAAAACTGATCTCACCAATTCTTTCTCATGAGACGGCTTGTCATTGCACTAGGCATGAACTTAGGGGGAGTTTTGGATGACCTAGACTATCTTCTTAAGCTTCTTGCTTGGAGTAGTCGCATAAGGCTTGAGATCTAGCACATGACAAAAATCTGGTTGAAAACAATCACGAAATTTCAAAAGAAAATATGTCATTTGTGCTCAATTTGCTTAAATTACTACAAGAATCAAGTACTCAAAACAAATGTATCGTTCTTGAACTAGTAGCGCTCTAGTTGACTCAATACTAGCTTCTCGGTTCCATTTAGCTTATTGACATGGCCTGCATCATTCATGGATACCTCTAGCTAGACTAAAATCATGTTGGACTTGACTTGCTAAGCACTTCAACTAAAAATTCAGATTATACCTTATCTGGCTTAGCTTCTCTTTACATACATAGTCATGATCTTGGTAGCATATTTGTATATTATGGCTTGGTGTAATACATTATAGTCATTTTAGATAATTCTCATGGCTCTAAATGTTTAGATTAATCAAATTAGCCATTTCATCCATCATCATGACTTTTTCTCCTTCTTGCATTCTTGATGCGTTTATTGCCAAAAAGGGGAGAATAGTGGTAGAAAAAGCCACTTTGGGAGCTTTGAGGAAAACTTGTTCTTTCTTTTGCTCATACATCGACATGGTCATTAGCTTCATTCTTCTTCTTTGGACCATGTTGGACTCTTCAAACTCAACTTCATGCTTTTTCTGGGTTTGTCAATATACTCATCAAGGGGGAGATTGAGAGACCATGTGGAGGTCATCCCGTTGTGTATGATGAGTAATTGACAGCGTTTTAGGAAAGTCGAGTTTGAGTCGGTTGGTTTGGACCTTGACGTTGCGTGGCGTAACGGGCTCGGTCGGATTTTTGGTCGAACTTAGTCGTATGGGTTAGCATGTATATTCTGTTGATGCGACAGGTTTAGACTTGTTTATGCTATTTACGCTTTAATGTATCGAGCGGTGCTATTTGATGTGTTTCTTATGCATGTTGGCTGCGGGACATCGAGGCGAAGTCGTGGCGAGACACGGTGGACCGGACTAGGCGCAGGTGGCGCTGAGGTCAGAACGGTCGGGATGTGTCGAAGACGGCGTGAACTCGAGGTGGTTGCGAGTCGTGGACAGCAAGGAGCGCGGAAGCTTCCCGGAAGGTGCAGGAGGGGCGAATCGGTAATTTCGCAAGGCTGCACAAGCGGGAGACGGCTCCGTTAGGGTTTAGCCGGCGTAACGGGTTGGAGACCCGTTAGGCAAGGGCTATAAATAGGTGTTGGGGGCTGCATACCCCTTTGAGGATCACAAGTGTTTTTAGTGCTCATTCATACCTTTGTGTGTGTTGTGTTCCTCCCAAGAAGCATGTGAAGCTCTTGGTGTTTTGAGGATTGAGAGGGAGAGGATGGATTAAAAATCGTGTAATCACTCTTCTTGTTCTAATGTCCATGCGTATCGGAACTCCTTGTATTATTTTTGGTTGAAATGAAATCTGAAATTTTTCTGTTCTTCGTTCTTTTTCTTTGATCTGTTTTCATTGGCATCATTTCTTCTTTTTGCGTATGTTTTCTTCTCAGGTTGAGAGATGGAATGAAATAGATGTAAACCTTTGTGTTGTAGCCATGTTCTAATTCCAGTACTCAAGAATCTCAAGTGATTCGGATATCTGAGTCTGGCGATCACATGACTCCCATGTCTCTTTGTTTTGCTTTGCTCTTTTTGCTAGTTGTTACTCTGTTCTGAAACCTATTTCACTCGGCTAGTTCTTTTGGAGGAAGTAACTAGTCCTCATTCGGCTATCCAACAGTTAGCTATTTTTGTTGCTTGGCAAAAATCTCAAATTGCCGTTTGCTTTACTCTCAAGTTTAAAACTCCCTTGGTCAGCAGGACTGCACTAGTTTCTTGCTTGATGTTTTCGGCTGGTTCTTGCTTGATTTCTTGTGCTCTCTCTACTGTGTTGTTTAAACCAATCAAGAAACAAAAGTTGTTGAGCAACTTTGCAGTAGGATTCTCTTTGTTTTTGGCCAGGGCAGTAGAGTATCAACCATCTCTTCGGCATCCCATTTCTTGGAGAATACTTACTGTGCCGACAGCTATCAGATTATGGCTCTCTGCTCTCCTCAGGACAACTGGTTCTTCTCCTTTTTAGTTTTGCTGGCTTTTTCAGTCTAGGTATATCAAATCTTTTCAGCCTTTTTGACAGGTTAGTTTGTAACCTTTGTCTTTTCAGTTTTTGGTTTCATCTTTGTCGATCTTTAAGCTCTCGTGACGTGAAAACTTCGATTTGTCTACCAGTTCAATCTTTGTGTGTTTGCAGCTTTAGTCGGCATCAGTTTTTGAGATTGGTTGTTTTCTTCTTTTGACTCACATTGCTCCCGACTTCCAGTTAAACCGGTGCTGTCAGTTCTCTCTGTGATTGTCGACAGTGCACTAATACTTCAGCTTCATTGCATTTCTTTTTTTTTGTTTTGTGCTATCTTTGACCATTTTGCATGCAGATCAAACAATATTATTTTCAGCTGAATTTTTTACTGATCAATCTCTGATTTATGCTGAATTTATTAGTATCGCATGCGTTCCAGTTTTCAGCAGAATTAATTTTCGGTGAGTTGCTTCGTTCTGCATCTTTTTGAGTAATCAGTGTATGAATTCTCGGGGGCGATTTTCAAGAGAACGACATTCACCCCCCTCTGTGGCCATTTTGGTCCTACATTACTCTGCAGAGGTGTTCAACTTTACCCACAAGGCATGTCCTCTCGTTTTGCCATGCGATTAACACACTGCCTTAGGTGTGCGGCGGAGAGTTCATGACAAGGCTGTTACAATGTTCCATTGCCAAATTAGTTACACCACCACTAAGGTTTCACCACAACATGAATCCACATGTTGAAGCCCACTCTTGTGCCATGTGAGACTTCTCGTGGCCTACGCCACGTCCACATTCAGTCTATAGCGAAACCAAGATAGAACTTCACAAATTACTTAGTCAGGTCTGTCCCATACCAGACTTGTGGTTTACGGTGTGACTTTGTAGTAGTAGTTCACAGACTGGTCCTTAATTTGACTTAGGCCCAACCACATACCCCTCGTGCCTGGTAGTCGACATTGTGTCACCAAACAACAATACATGCCAGCAAGCACCCACCTCCATACCTATGCCTAAGTCTAAACCAGATTTTATAATTTTATTTTATCAAAATTTCATAGACTTTCTTGACTCACCAAAGTCAAGAATAAATTTGATAAATCATCATCATTTTGTGTGAAACAATTCTTCCCAGCTAAATTCTTCTAAGCATGGCTAAGCAATTCTATAAAGTTTCTAGTTAATACTAATGTACTAACTAGGCTTTCATCTAGGGTGACAAGGCATAATTGTGTTCAATGTCAAATTTGGCTATACAAAGGAATTAGGCATAAGTAGAATTTAAATTGAGTTTAAACTAGATTGAATAAAAGTACGTATGCATAATAATTTTAAAAAATATAAATAATTTAAATTACTGGGAACAATATGGTCAAAGGTGTAACTTGCCTTGCGGGAAGTCCTTCTGCGATTCGTCGAAGTAAAACTCTCCGGATTCGTCGTAGTCTACACGCGAAGAACCAAAGCAATTTCAAATAAAAATCAAATAAAGTTCAAAAAGAGCCCAAAAATAGATAGTTTATGATTCTAGAAGAATTTAGAAATTTGAACGGGTTAAATCGGAGTTAAAATAAAGAAATACGGTCTTCCAAAAGTTTAAAACTGCAGAAAAAGACTAATTTTCGGAATTATTTTTATACTGAAAAATCAATTTATGACGTCAGCATCAAATTTCTTTTTTGGCTGAATTATTTTACATTGGAAATGATTTTATTACACTGACAGGTGGGGTCGGGTTTACGGTAGACCGGGTTCACGGTTCGGCTCGGCTCACCGTGCACTCGGTCCACTGCTGATGTGGCAACGGGCTGACATGGCCGAGCCGTGGCGCCTGGTGGCTGCCACACATGCATGCGCGCTGTCGTGACAGTGTCGGCCAGAGGCGACGCTCGGCCCCGCGGGCTCGCCGGCGCTCCGGCGCCTAGCGGCGGAGGCCGAGGTGCTCAAAGGCAAGAGGGGAGTGAGTGGAATTCGCCGGTACCTGCGGCAATGCACGGCGATGACTGGAGGGCCATCGACGATGAGACGAGGTGGCGGCGGCGCACGGGTCTTCGGCGACGGCTTCGCTCGGCGGAGGGGCGGAGGATGGTCTTTGGGGCACAAGGAAGACGAGGTGACGTCGACGAGGCGCGGAAGTAACGGAGGTGGCAGCGATTTCTCGCCGGAGCTCGCTCGGGCGACGGAAAAGGAAAACATGGCACAGGGAGGCTCGGGTGCGGGAGAGAGGGGAAAAGAGCTTTCGGCGCACGAGAGAGGCAAAAGGAGGGAAGGACGGGCTCGGGGAAGGGTTTAAATAGGCGCGGGAAGGAGTAACAGTCGAGCACGACCTTGCCGGTGTTAAGGCGACTAGAAACAGCGCAAAACGGTGGAATAAGGCTTTCAGACGGAGGGGAAACGGGTGAAGTGGAGGAGGAGTGGCCGAGGGAGTGATTGCGCACTTGATCACGAAGTAAATGAGTAGAAACGAAAGCTTTTAAAGCTTCGGCCATGGCATCAATGGATGTCGACGGCGGGGAGGGCGAAGGAGAGGAGGAAGAAGACGGCGTGGGCCCCACTTGTCGCTGAGAGGGAGAGAGGAGAAGGGGAGGGCAGATGGTCGGATTAGCGCCACGCGTCACAGAGATAAATCGGGGCCGCTGGATTGAAAACGAAGGGGTAAGTAGAAGGGGACGGCTCAGATTAGATCAAGCAGCGGGCTAGACATGTGTCAGCCTGAGGGGGTTTTGGTTTTAAAATTCATTTTTGATTTTCAGAAATACTAGGAAGCTTCAAAATACTTAGAACATAGCAAAATAAGTCTAAACATTCCAGAAAAATTCATAAAAATTCCTGGAGCTATTCTAGACTTAGGAAAAATATTTTCAACTTAAAGTTGGTCTTTTAATTTTTACCAAAAGTACTTTTTAGCTTTAAAATTGAATTTGAAATTCCAAAAAATTTCTCAAAAATACTATAAATCAAGGAAAAATCAAAATAAACTCTTTTTGGCTTAAAGAAATGTTTAAATTAAATTTTCTTATTCTAGGCTTCCAAAATAACATCCAATACACTTTGCTAGAAAAACCTATAAAATGCAAATAAATTTCTTGGGATGTTACATTGGCCAGAAGGAACGTACACTTTGTTTTATAATAAAGTTTGGTTATCATACATGATATGTATCCCTGTTAACCCTGTGTGCACTAGCTTTTCCTGGGATAGTGCGATTTACACAGTGGGTTCCAGAGTTGTTGCTTCGGGATCCGACACCAAATGTGGTTGATTCAATCACAACTGAGTAATCCACTACAGGTTTGAGTGAATGATCGAGCTATCATAGGATGGCACGTTTCTCGTCTTGAGTTCGATCTGGTATCATGAGGGAACGGGATTGGTACATAAGCACTATATAGGTTCATCCGATATGATCTTTATGTGTGTTTGGGTGTCATTATGTCCTGCTAGGGACCGCTACTGACTTATGGGTTGGACATGAGTTTTCAGCCCATGGCCAAATACATATGAACCTACAGGGTCACACACTTAATGGGCTGGAACGATAAGGAGTTGGATGATAGTTTCCGAGTAGGATTCGATCTCTACTCGTATCGGATATGGATCCAATTGGATGTTGTATAAGGAGAGGTGCGGGGGCTGAGGGAGGTATCCCAGAAAATGCACCCATCGAAACCCTAGCTGCCACCTCTCATATCCTCTGCCGTGCGCACTGGTGCTAGCACATAGACTGCGGCGCTGATCAGAATGATCACGAGGAGGAGACGGTTGGACGGAGGATGTTCGACTACTACTGCAACACCGACGCGCTCTTCGTTGAATCGACTGCTTTGACCCTACTTCCGCTGCATTGCGTATCTAGTGGTAATGATCTATTATCTCTTACTCGCGTGGCTTCCTAGTTTACATGGTAGAAAAATTGACGTGGCACTATAACTTTGGTTAGTGCTTGCAGTTCTGTGCATAATGTTCAAGAAACTTTGAATGACAATTCTGAGGTTTCTAATGTGCAAAAATACATATTTAGAAATCTAATGAAGTATACATTCCAACGAATCAAACGTCATTTGATTTGGAGCTTCCTACATAAAGTTATGACAATTTCATTGGATGCTGCACGAGCTGTCCGGAGAGACGCGCGAGACTTACCAAACATAAAGAGTCCGAGTATTGCAATGCAAGTAAGGGTAAAATCCAACTACACCATGACTTTTTAAAGATTGAGAAGGATTCCTTTTCAGGTTCCAAATGAATTTGGAAGAAACAAAACATATAAAGATTTGAAGCCGGTTCGGACTCGGTTCGGGACAGCTGGCAATACTGATACTAAAACGTCTATAACTTTCACAAACATAGTCTGATTTTGACGTTCTTAGACTCGTTGGAAAGCTATTTCGAAGCCCAACACAATAGATAAGGTTCCAGCATAGAATACTCATGGTCACATCGCAAATTGAGAGAGAATCCAGTGATAGCATTTAGATATTTTCTTTTTAGATCGTATTGGAGTTTGTGCTAGATTGTGCGTGAGTTTTAGTCAAGACCGTGCATTGTACACTAATATAAGTCCTGGGCCTTATATCCATTGTAACTTAGAATAAGGAGGGCATCCAACAAGGCATATCGTGAAAGATCAGGGCCAAAGCAACGTGGTTCAGCTAGCTTGCTAGGTGGATCCGTATCAAAAATTTTTATCTACGCTAGTGTAGTCTACCCGTATCCCAACACAAAAACATTTTTGAGTTAACTGTGTCCAGTTAGTGGGAATTGAGTTGATAAGCTTGATTCGGTTCCTACGGGCCGAAACAAACTAAGACTCGGCCTGGGCCATATGTGTGCACGTCTAGACGGGGTGCCCATATATAGCCGCACTTCTCCATCTTGTATGACAGACCACCAAAAAAATCAATCTAATATTTTTGAGAGAGCTATACACTTGTTCTCTCTAGGGTTTGGGATACAATTGCAACCTAGAGGGGAATTGGGCGTTCTCTACCGTCGTTCTTGTGTTTTCTTGTGATTGGCTAGAGCGACGATACGTCTACTTATTGGTCGGGTAGATGGGATCACGAGCGTGTGGTTGGGTGAATTCTTTTGTCGCAGGTTGTTGTTCGAACAGTGGTTGGCGCCATCGATTCAACAGGTTGCACGGATCCAAATTATCACCATCGATCCTACGCCGTGAAGATCGAGCAATCCCCCGCATCATCTTGGTATCAGAGCACGGTTGACACGGTAGGATCAATTTACCCGTAGTTAGGTTTGTTTATTTTTCCTATACACAAAAAGGCAAAAAAATCTAAACCGTAATTTTTGCATCTGTTATTTTTCGTGAGTTTTGTTAAGTTTTTGTCTATTAGAATATTGTTTAGGTGCTGATCATCGTGTTCCTTTACGTCGCTTAATTATTATGTTATTTCCTTTGTTTCTCCTGGATAAAAAAACCCGATCCTATTACAGTGCACGATTACAGTACTGCCACGTTCTAGCTACAGTGTCGAGTTGATCTAAAATTTTGTGGGTTCGGTTAGGGAGCCTACTGTTCAGAACTAAATCCTGTTTCCATACAAGCCAACACATTGGGAGTTTTGAGTTTTGAGTCTCAATTGAATTACTAGTATGCTGTCTTCTGAACCGAATACAACTCAACCAACCAGTCAATTAGAAGTACGTGGCTGCATTGCTAGAGTGTTCGGTTCTCCATGCTTTGAATTCCTATTCTGTGATTTAACCAAAATCAATTTGAGAAAGTCTTGAGTTAACATAAAATCGGAACAGTGGGATGCTCGTTGCTGATTAGTCCCGTGACTTGTGCTACCAGCTTTTCAATTTCCTGCTGTGCCTCTCGGTTTGGCCAAAGGCTCCTTTTAGCTTGCCCCATAAAATTGCCACAGTAGCCACCGGATTCTCTCGGCGTAGGGTGATCTTCACTTATATTTTTTCTTCATCTTTGAGATTAGCTGTTGAATATTGTATTTAGGGTTGCTCTTGATTATTTTACACCTTACTGAATATTTGTGACCTGTTCAAAATCAAAAGGGACAATTAAACCTAGTCCGGCCTTTAAAAAAAAGAGGCAGCTGATAAAAAAAACATTGGCCGAATTTAGGTATGTTCTTAGTCCATAAATTCAGATGTGTAATTTAATTTCTTAAGCAATCTCTCCTAGTACTTGGTGCAAAACGAGCTATTTAATCTTTAATTTCAGATTTCTCTATTTATCTTACTCATTTGTTTCCATTAAGTCACATTGATCTTTGTATGTGTATTCATACACTTCACTTAAACCTATTGGATCAGCACTTAGGCAAAGTATTCTAACTTGGACTATTACTTAACTTAACAACATCAAGAATTTCAGATTGCATAGGTTGATATTTTCCCTCCAAGCTCCACATACAAGGCATTGTTATAACAGTACTTGTACAATTGAATTCGCTTAATCTATCACCCTGTGTTGTCTACCATCACCAAAGTGCGTGTAGCTCTTCAATTCCATCAAGGACGCATAAGAACTTTGGTTGGTAAGAGAAGGTGAGGTTGAGTGAATTCCACAAATAAAACTTTTCACATCCACATACATAGCTTTTCTTGTTGTTTGAACTAACCATGGCAGGAAAAGAAGAAGAACAGTCATATGTCACACAAGCTGACCTTGAGAAGCTTACAAATGATTTTAACACTCAATTGAATGACAACATGAGCGTCTTGGAGGAGAGAGATACTAGAAGAGTTTCACAAAGAACGGGGCTCAGTTGGCATCTATGAAAGAGACGTTGATCTTGACGAGACCATGAGGAGAGGGCTGCGCGATTCGCTAGAGAAGCTCATGCGGATCGAGCCATCGCCAATGCGGTTCGACCACCCTTCCCCAGGCATTGGGGAGGTATTTTTTATGCTGACCATGGCCAAGGGAGAGGCCATGGCCGTGGACGAGGCCATGGGCGCTGATGAGATGATGGGGTCCTGATCTTCCGATAGGATGATAACTTCAATTTGGAGGAGAACGACTTTGACGATGCAGGCTTCTAACCAGTCACGACCAGAAGACCAAGCAATCACTAAACCACACTCCAAGTCATTATCAACCGTGCCAAGAACGCGGTTGACCTGACCACAAAGGTCTATTCCTACATGCAACCGAAGAACATGCAAGAACAAGATAACAAGCAATCTGAAATTGCAAATATTTATATTGAGTTCAAAAGGTAGGATTCCGTAGAGGTTCATTACAATTGGTCTAATCGACACAAGCAAAGAACAAGAGTTTTCACAATGAAAAAACTATGCAAATGAAATCCAAGAAAACTAGAAGGGTGCAACCTCCTTAAATAGGGGTGGGAAAGCCGCACAAAACTAAAGAAAATGGGGTGGTACTATTCATGGTACTGTTCACATGAACAGTAATCTGTGAACAGTATGGGCTTGGCGGGGAGCGCCTCCCCTGGGCCCAAGCATTACAAGGCACAATTTGGCCCAAACAAGTGATGTAGCATCTTGTTTTAATGATTACGATTCTGACAGGAGGAATTTATAGTTGAGGCTAGATCCATTGGAAAGAGGACAAGAAAAGCTTTTCAACAAGTACTCGTGGAGCTCAAACGGACTCCGTATATGAAAGTTATGCACATTTGAAGTTGGGTTTGTCAGGCTGAATCCGAATTGATCTGGAGGCCGAATTAGATTCCAAAACCTGTCCAACTTGAGCCCTTACTTCAATTGGTTCCAAAGTGATGTGGTGCTATAAAAATATAGATTTTCATCATTAGGTAGCATCATATTATCATTTAAAATATGTTGAAGTTGAAGAAACGAATTCACCTTTAGTTCAATCTTGATATTGGCCGCTATGGTCGTATGTGTTGGTGGTGTGGTCACATCATCTTCCCCTTCTTGCCAGAAAACCGTCCTCGGTTTTAACATATGTGCAGTGTCACGTATTGCATGATCTTGATCATAAATCTTGGTACACGATAACAAACGCAACAAACTCTCATTATGTAATATTATTAGTTCTTTATCAAATAAAGTAAAATCTCTTTGAAACGAGCTCACCTGATAAAGTGATGCGTAGGAGCTCTTGTAATTGGAACAACAAGTATAGCAAATATGGCTATATCCATAGGGTACATGTTCTTATCATCCTCCCCTTCTTGCAAACAAATATGTCCTTAATGGATTGCGCGTAGGCTACGAGGGCAGAAAACAAAATTTTTCTACCGCGCACACAAGGACATCATGCTTAAGGAGGGATCATGGATCGTTACCACTAGACGCCAGCAATGCAATGAAGAAGAGTTGGAGAAGCCGATCCAACCACGCGTCAAGTAGTAGTGGAAGTAGTCGATTGTCCCGAACCGATCGTCTCCTCCACGCGATCAACCACACCACGAGCGATCCAATCAGAGGTTGTTGATGCCGATCAACGCCGCAACGAGCGCCTCCACCGGTATCCACACGTCCGGTGGGCGCCGATCGCGAGTGTACCAAAGACTCATGAGCGACTAGGGTTTGGCTCGGAGGTGGCGGCTAGGGATTAGCTCGGGATTATCGGATGCATCCCTCACCCTCGCCTCCATATATATAGACCTCCTCACTTGGGCCTCGTGGACCGAGGCCCAATAGGAGTCTATCCGGATCTCTATCCGAATTGAGCCCATATCCGAATCACATTCAATTAGTGTTTCAACTCATTAAGTGTGCGACCACAGCAGGTTCACGATACTTGGTCGCGACCGAAACACCTTTCCGGTCACCACCGTTAATAGCGGCCTCTAGTAAGACATGTTAACCCCAAAGTATACGTAAAGATCATATCGGTGAACTGTAATGTTCTCATGTACTAATCCCTTTGCCTCACGATATAGATTAAGCTCAAGGCGAGACCTGTGTCATCCTCTTAATAGCTCAATCACTCTCTCGATTCCGTGATGGATTATAAACTCGTGATTGACTCCTCAATCACCTTGGCATGGCCATGCACTTTCATAATCCATTACATCGAGGGGCCCGAGATATCTCTCCCATAAGGAGGGCAAATTCTATCTTGATCATTCACATCCCACTACATGTTTCATGGCAAACCCAAAGACTACTTTTATGACTACCCGCCACGGAGTAGTGTTTAGTAGTCCCAAAATAAGCTACTACGCATGTTGGGAACCATGATGATCTCAAGTCTAAGGATTCCACATAAACACTACTTGAGACCAACCGATGACACACGGAATCTCTGCGGTGTCTCATGGCGGTCTATCCAACATATGTTCACTAACACATGTCCATATTATTGATTTGGTATCTCCATACCATGATCCATGAGATATGATCATCAATCAATACATATGTTGATCTTTGAATTATATTTGTTCCTCATATGAAATATAATCGGGATCATTTAGAAATAGCAACATTTTGGCATTAAGAGTCTCATGAATAAGTCACATACTCATTGATCAATAATGATAATGTCTATTTCAAGGAACAAAGCAATGTATCATAAACATAGTATGTGATATATTCAACATCTCCATGTTGCCTCTAGGGCATATCACCATGATCTCTCACTTGCACTAGAGTCAACCATGTAGGTATCTAATACCCATTGCCCTAGTGTGAGCCTCATGCTTTGGGTGGGAAGCGGCTTTGTCAACGGATCTGCAATGTTCAAATCTGTGTACTTTGCATATCTTAACATCGCCTCTCCACAATCTCGCGGATGAGATGAAATCGCCGAGAATGTGCTTGGACTTACGGTGCGATCTAGACTCCTTGGCTTGCGCAATGGCTCCACTTGTTGTCACAATGAGGTCCATTGGGTGGAGGCACTAGCCATCACACCAAGCTCGAAACAAATTTCTTGATCCAAACGACCTCTTTAGCGACTTGAAGCCGCTATGTACTCGGCTTCATTGTAGAATCAAGAATGTCTCCTCGCTTGGAACTCTTCCACCACCGCACCGCCATTCAGTGCGTAACACAAATCCAGATTGCGATCTAAAATCATCTTTGTCGGTTTGGAAGCTAGCATCGGTGTAACCATTTACAACGAGCTCTTCCTCACCCCATAGACGAGGAACACATCTTTAGTTCTTCTCAAGTACTTCAAGATGTTCTTTACGGTAATCTAGTGACTTTCACCGGATCGACGGTATCTACCGTAGCACTTAAAGCATACGAGACATCGGACGTGTACAAAGCATGGCATACATAATGGATCCAATAGTGAAGCATATGGAATCGCATTCATTTTATCCCGCTCATCGGTGTACTAGGACACCGATTCTTGCTAAGATTTATACCATGTGACATAGGTAGGAAGCCTTTCTTGGAATCCGCATGTTGAACCTTTTCAACACCTTGTCAATATACGCATCTTGGCTTAATCCAATCAGCCTTTTGATCTATCTCTATAGATCTTGATGCCCGAGAATATATGCCGCCTCCTAAGTCTTTCATAGAGAAACTATTTTCAATGAAGACTTAATGATTCGAGCATAGGAATGTCATTTCCGATCAATAATATGTCATCCACATATAAGACCGTAAACACGAGTGCGCTCCCACTAGCCTTTTGTAAACACAAGGCTCTTCTTCGTTCTTGATGAAACCAAACCCTTTGATTACTTCATCAAAGCGAATGTTCCAACTCCGAGATGCTCGCTTTAATCCATAAATGGATCTTTGCAGCTTGCATATCTTTCGGTGATTGCGGATCGACAAAACCGTGGGCTGTGTCATGTACACATCCTCACTCGATTTCCATTAAGGAAAGCTGTTTTGACATCCATTTGCCATATTTCATAGTCGAAATAAGCGACAATCGCTAGAATGATCCGAATAGACTTTAGCATTGCGACGGTAAAAAGTTTCATCATAATCAACACCTTGAATTTGTTTGAAACCTTTGGCCACCAATCGCGCTTTATAGATGTGAACATTTCCATCTATGTCTATCTTTTCTTGAAAACCCATTTGCACTCAATGGTTTTAACACCATCGGTGGATCAACCAAGTTCCAAACTTGATTCTTGTGCATGGATTCAATTTGGATCTCATGGCTTCAAGCCATTTCTCGAGTCTGGTCCCACCATCGCTTCTTCATAGGTCTTAGGCTCATCGTTGTCTAACAACAATATGTCCTATTGTTGAGTAGTCAAGAACATGTACCTCTCGGTGCACGACGTGACCTCTCGACCTACGTGGTGCGGTGTGTCCACAACAGGTTCTTCAACAGCTTGTTCATCTGTTGTGGTTCTCAGAGGAGCTGAAACGTTTTCGGTGTTTCTCGAATTTCTTCAAGTTGCACCATGCTCCCACTATCCCTTCTTGAGAGAAACTCTTTCTCTAAGAAGACACCATGCCAAGCGACAAACACTTTGCCTTCTTCTTGATTATAGAAGTAATATCCTTTGTTTCCTTAGGATACCCGATAAAGAAGCATTTATCGATTTAGGACCGAGCTTATCGATTGTAAACGTTTTACATAAGTCTCACATCCCCAAATCTTAAGAAAAGACAAGCTAGGACGTTGTCCCGTCCACATCTCATATGGTGTCTTTTTCATCGATTTTGATGGAACCTGTTTAGTGTGAAAGCGGTGTTTCAAGAGCATACCCCAAAAGACAACGGAAGATCACTGTGGCTCATCATGGAGCGCACCATATCTAATAAGGTGCGATTTCTCGTTCGATACCCCATTCCATTGAGGTGTTTGGTGAGTCAATTGTGGAACAATTCCACAATCCTTCGATGATTACCAAACTCATGGCTCAAATACTCGCCTCCACGATCGGATCGTAGAAACTTGATTGTCTTGCCTAAATGATTTTGCACTTCATTTTGGAATTCTTTGAACTTTTCAAAGGATTCAGACTTATCTTCATCGGTAGATATATCCATATCTACTAAAGTCATCGATAAAAGTTATGAAGCATCGAAAACCACCTCGGTCGTTGAGCTCATTGGTCCACATACATCGAATGTACGAGTGCCAATAAGTCACTTGCCCGCTCACCTTGACCGGTAAAGGTGCTTTTGTCATCTTGCCAAGTAAACAAGATTCGCATGTCTCAAATGATTCAAAATCAAATGAGTGCGAATACCATCTCTATGGAGCTTCTCCATGCGTTTCTCATTTATGTGACCTAGCGACAGTACCAAATAAACGTGGATTCAAATCATTCGATCGTTGCCTCTTTGCATTAATGTTATAGACCGATGACTCTTCAAGAGTAAGAACATATAACCCATTCACCAATGGAGTATGACAATAGAACATATCTTTGAAATAAAGAGAACAACCATTGTTCACGGATCTAAAGTCATAACCTTCGCTTGTAAACATGAAGCGAAATAATGTTCTTGGAAAGAGATGGAACACAATAACAATTATTCAATTCCAAAACTAATCCTCAAGGTAAAGACAATGGCATGGTGCCAACACCACCGCAGACAACTTTTGCTCCATTGCCAACGCGAAGATCCACTTCGCTCCTCCTCAAACTTCTACTTCTTCTTAGCCCCTGCAACGATTTGCAAATGTGAGCAACCGATCCGGTATCAAATACCCAAGAATCAGTAGAAGAAGTGGTAAGATTGATTTCTATAACATTTATACCTGGAGTGGAAGTCGTACTTCCCTTCTTCTCCTTAAGATCCTCCAAGTACTTTGGGCAGTTCCTTTTCCAATGTCCTGATTGCTTACAGTAGTAGCAATCTGCATCAGGAGCAGGGCCCTTCTTGACTTGCTTGGCCTTAGAACTGCTCGCGATCTCATCGGGAGCTAACTTTCTTTTGACCACGCCTTTCTTTACATAGGGCTTGCCCTTGCCTTTCTGCATCATCATCACATGATGACTGCTTTTCTTAATGCTTTCCTCGGCTGATTTTAGCATCCCATGCAACTCAGCCAAGGTCTTGTCCATGTTGTTCATGTGATAGTTCGAATGAATGGCTCAAAGCTCGAGGGGCGATCAAGAATCACATCGAGCCAACTCTTGGCTAAGGGAAAACCAAGCTTTTCCGGACTCTCAATGTAGCCAATCATCTTAATCACATGAGGGTCGACGGATTCCTTCGCAAGCTCGCACGCAAACAAGGACTTTGAAGTGTTGAACCTCTCAGCCCTTGCTTGGTTCTCAAACATACCACGCAACCCCACAATGATATTGTAGGCATCTGTGTTCTCATATTGCTTCTGAAGCTCAGAGGACATTGTGGCAAGCATGAGATAGCTCACATCAAGGTAATCATTCGTTTGCTTCTCATAAGCTTTCCGTGCAGCCACAGTAGCATTATCAGGCAAGTCATCAGGATAAGGAGACTCAAGAACATACTCCTTGCGCTCTTGCTTGAGAACAATTCTCAAGTTGTGATACCAATCCAAAAAGTTCGTTCCATTGAGTTTTTCTTTCTCAAGAATAGATCGCAAATTAAAAGAACTGGATGCGACATTAGTTGACATGATCTACAACAAAGAATACGCAAAGTTTAGCACTATGTTCATGTTTGATCTTCCATTAAACAATTTAACAAAAGATACTCCCACTATATGTTTTGTAATCGTCTTCCTCTAACGACATATAGTGGTCAAGATCCATGTTCATCTAAGTTCTAGTGAGCTTTGGCATCACTGCTAGAAACCTAGTGACGTAGGTAAGCAACACTTGCTAATCACATCTTATGTGACTCTTGTTTGTTGGGTGGCATCCAATGCCCCGGCTCCCAACACCATGCCCCAAGGCCCAAATTCAATTTGATAGCCTTGTCAAGTAAACCAATACTATGCATGTGGATGCTCAAGATAGTTGATGGTACTCTGCTTTGGCAGACCTACCAAACAATGATCATGATTCTTATAGGCGCAGCAATTGGAAGGGCATCAAAACAAATTCTTAATTTTTCTTGAGAGAAGCTATTCTATCATGAAAAACTAACCCTCAGTTGGTATGGCATGAAAGAATAGTATGACAAGAAATAAACATCACATGCATATAATCACATTATACTGTGAATGGTATGGCATTTTGTATCGTAGTGGTCGCCATCGCCATGGTTCCACGGTGATATTCTTCGCCACACTTCTTGTCCTCTTTGTCATCATGCTTGAAGCCTCCATAGCAAAGAACTAAACTATTACAACTAATAGGTAGCAAATGAATTACATGAGGAGCTCAAGCATCACAAGTCGACACGCAGTCGTTATACAATTAAAGAACGACCTCAACCCTACTGTGATTAATACGACACACAGCCGCCAAAACACACATGCATCACATATGCATCTATGCCATACCATTCACATCATTCCCTGCAAAAACAAGTTAAGCGTAGAACGTATTCTACCGCCCTGACATGAATGTGTTTCTATAACAATCTATGCGTGTACGCAACGGAATTACATAGATCGCATCTATGAAATCGCTATGAAAATCTCATCGGGCCGATCAAATCAACCCAAATCCGAGCCATTCAAAATGTCTCAATTTTCATTAGATCAATCACATTGATCATCGCGATCGGTATGCTTGAGGAGACCGCAACACAAGACCTCGATCTGTTGGCTCAATCTCATCGATCGTCTTGCTGCAGCTTAGCCCGATGGTGTTACCGGTAGGTAGGGGCAAGTCGCGCGTACATCAAAGAAGGAGCACGAACTAATCTTTTTGGCCACATGATGCTATCAACTCATACGTATTCCAACCCCTTATGAACCGACTGATCTAGTCCGTAATAGATCCAATCTATTACAACCGCATATCAACATATGCGCTGATCCAAATCGCAAACTAAGCAAGATGGCTCTGATACCACTAATGAATCGCGCGTAGGCTACGCAAGCAGAAAACAAAACTTTTCTACCGCGCACACAAGGACATCATGCTTAAGGAGGATCATGGATTGTTACCACTAGACGCCAGCAGCAGCGAAGAAGAGTTGGAGAAGCCGATCCAACTACGCTGCGTCGAGGTAGTAGTGGAAGTAGTCGATCGTCCCGAACCGATCGTCTCCTCCACGCGATCAACCACACCACGAGCAGATCCAATCAGAGATTGATGCCGATCAACGCCGCAACGAGCGGCGCCTCCCGGTATCCACACGTCCGGGTGGAACGCCGATCGCGAGTGTACCAAAGACTCGCGAGCGCCTAGGGTTTGGCTCGGGAGGTGGCGGCGGGTTTAGCTCGGGATTATCGATGCATCCCCACACCCTCGCCTCCATATATAGACCTCCTCACTTGGGCCTCGCGGACCGAGGCCCAATAGAGTCTATCCGGATCTCTATCCGAATTGAGCCCACATCCGAATCACATTCGAATTAGTGTTCCAACCCGTTAAGTGTGCGACCCTGTAGGTAAAGGATCGCGAGTAGGCTACGAGAGCAGAAAACAAAATTTTTCTACCGCGCACACAAGAACATCATGCTTAAGGAGGGATCATGGATCGTTACCACTAGACGCCAGCGCAATGAAGAAGAGTTGGAGAAGCCGATCCAACCACGCGTCAAGTAGTAGTGGAAGTAGTCGATCGTCCCGAACCGATCGTCTCCTCCACGCGATCAACCACACCACGAGCGGATCCAATCAGAGGTTGTTGATGCCGATCAACGCCGCAACGAGCGCGCCTCCACCGGTATCCACACGTCCGGTGGGGGCGCCGATCGCGAGTGTACCAAAGACTCATGAGCGGCTAGGGTTTGGCTCGAGGTGGCGGCTACGGATTAGCTCGGGATTATCAGGTGTGTTCCCTCAGCCCCTCGCCTCCATATATATAGACCTCCTCACTTGGGCCTCGTGGACCGAGGCCCAATAGGAGTCTATCCGGATCTCTATCCGAATTGAGCCCATATCCGAATCACATTCGAATTAGTGTTCCAACCCGTTAAGTGTGCGACCATGTAGGTTCACGTATACTTGGTCGCGACCCAGAAACACCTTTCCGGTCACCACATTAATAGCGGCCTCTAGCAAGACATATTAACCCCAAAGTATACGTAAAGATCATATCGGTGAACTCGTAATGTTCTCATGTACTAATCCTTTGCCTCACGATATAGATTAAGCTCAAGGCGAGACCTGTGTCATCCTCTTAATAGCTCAATCACTCTCTCGATTCCGTGATGGATTATAAACTCGTGATTGACTCCTCAATCACCTTGGCATGGCCATGCACTTTCATAATCCATTACATCGAGGGGCCCGAGATATCTCTCCCATAAGGAGGGGCAAATTCTATCTTGATCATTCACATCCCACTACATGTTTCATGGCAAACCCAAAGACTACTTTTATGACTACCCGATTCGGAGTAGTGTTTAGTAGTCCCAAAGTAAGCTACTACGCATGCTGGGAACCATGATGATCTCAAGTCTAAGGATTCCACATAAACACTACTTGAGACCAACCGATGACACTTGGAATCTCTGCAGTGTCTCATGGCGGGTCTATCCAACATATGTTCACTAACACATGTCCATATTATTGATTTGGTATCTCCATACCATGATCCATGAGACATGATCATCAATCAATACATATGTCGATCTTTGAATCATATTTGTTCCTCATATGAAATATAATCAGGGATCATTTAGAAATAGCAACATTTTGGCATTAAGAGTCTCATGAATAAGTCACATACTCATTGATCAATAATGATAATGTCTATTTCAAGGAACAAAGCAATGTATCATAAACATAGTATGTGATATATTCAACATCTCCATGTTGCCTCTAGGGCATATCACCAACAGTAGGTTCACGTATACTTGGTCGCGACCCAGAAACACCTTTCCGGTCACCCTGTTAATAGCGGTCTCTAGTAAGACATATTAACCCCAATGTATACGTAAAGATCATATCGGTGAACTCGTAATGTTCTCATGTACTAATCCCTTTGCCTCACGATATAGATTAAGCTCAAGGCGAGACCTGTGTCATCCTCTTAATGGCTCAATCACTCTCTCGATTCCGTGATGGATTATAAACTCGTGATTGACTCCTCAATCACCTTGGCATGGCCATGCACTTTCATAATCCATTACATCGAGGGGCCAGAGATATCTTTCCCATAAGGAGGGGCAAATTCTATCTTGATCATTCACATCCCACTACATGTTTCATGGCAAACCCAAAGACTACTTTTATGACTACCCAGTTATTGATTTGGTATCTCCATACCATGATCCATGAGATATGATCATCAATCAATACATATGCTGATCTTTGAATCATATTTGTTCCTCATATGAAATATAATCAGGGATCATTTAGAAATAGCAACATTTTGGCATTAAGAGTCTCATGAATAAGTCACATACTCATTGATCAATAATGATAATGTCTATTTCAAGGAACAAAGCAATGTATCATAAACATAGTATGTGATATATTCAACATCTCCATGTTGCCTCTAGGGCATATCACCAACAGTCATCGGCTTTTGATAAGCTGAAAGTATGGTAACAAAGAAGCCAAGGCGTATGCATGGTATATGTATATGTCATCTGTTTTAACAGTTCTTCGTTGTTGCACAATTAATGTTATAAAACAGCAACGATCATAAAAACTCATTGTATTATTAACCTAACAGTAATCATATATGTTAATAAGAAAATCAAAATTTCGGACCAGTCTGAACGGCTTTGATCGATCACACTTGAAAGTTATGAGTCCGAGTGGTTTTGGTCATGTACGAGTGTTTTCAGTTGACTCCGAGTGGTTTCGATCTGCTTCGAGTACTTTTGGACCAGTCTGAACGGCTTCGCTCGATAGGTAGGTTCTTAGTGGCCCGATCAGCAAGTTCAATCGGTTTCAAGTGGCATCAGATGGCTTCGAGTAACAACGGAGTATTGAACAGTTTCCGAGTAGCTTTAGTGTATCGGACAGTGTTTGAGTAGCTTTGGTGCACGGCTGAACGATCATTGTACTTTGACCACGACACATCTTTTACCACGTCCGGCCTCAACCACGTTCAACTTCGATCATGTTCGGCTTCGACAATGATCAACAACGACCACATTAGTTTGACCATGGTATTTCGACAACGACAGACTTCGACCACGATCGACTTCAAATACATATGGCTTGGACCACGACAACTCGACTATGGCATTCCAACCACGATGGACTTCGACCACGTCCTGCTTCGACCAGGGTAAGTAGACCACAACAGAACAACCTTACTTGGTTGATCATGGTATGCTATAGGAAACCCATCGCAAGCTACAAGGAACCGGTCGGTGGTCGTAAGATCATCTGCTTAGGTATTTATTCTTGGTCATAGCTATAGTACTTTTTTATGGTCGTAGACTTTCATTATCGGTACTCGATAATTGTAAACTTTGTGATCGATGGCCGTACAGTTTAATGATCAGTAGTTGTAGATTTCACTGGTCGGTAGTTCTAGATCTTTCTGATCGGTGGTCTTAGACTTTGGGAACGGTACTCGTAGACTTCATTGTCGGTGCGCGTGCTTTACTTCTTGTGATCTTTGAGTACTTCGAGTATGTGTCAGGCTAGTGGGATTACTGGCTGGTGTATGGTGGTTAGGTGGTCATGGTACTCACTAGTCGAAAGGTCGTGGTACTCGATGGTCGGATATCGGTAGTCGTGGGTGTTGCAATTGGTTGTTTGAGACTTGTGGTTTGTGATTGGTACTCGTGGTTCTCTGGTTAGTAGAGATGGTGTTATTCCTAATTGTTTTGAGTGGAGCGATGGTATTTCCTGAGTAATTGTGGTTTTTGAGTACTCATTGATCTAGCGGTCATAATGTGTTGTCTAAGGCTGAGTTTTGGAAAGTGATTGTTTTAGCAGTCATAATGAGTGATTTTAGACTGATTTCTAGAGAGCAATGATGTGAGTAGTCGTGGTTGACCTGGTTGGTGATGATGGATGGTTAAAGGTGTGTTTTGAGTGTGTGTGTGTGTGTGTGCTAGTGATGCTCAAGTTGTTAAGAACATATGCCTGGAAAATGTGTCTTTCATCTTTGCATGTGCAGGTGATCATGGAGACGATCTTGGTCGGTGATGAGGACTAGGATAAGGATAGGGACATATGAGGTCCGACAGCTGAGGATGTCACGTGAGGTGGTTGAGCTAATATTGGAGTACATGGAGATCAAAGGTGGTGATATGTGTAGAAGCTACGGGCGGTGCGGCCCTAGAGGCTTTGACACGGAAGTTGATGATATGAGATGGAGCTACGGAGGTGTGTTCCTGGAGGCTTCGTCATGTGTTGGATTAGAAATTATGGATGGAATCCATAACTAGGAAGCAATAGAGTTTGATTAAAACCTGTGTTAGGAAGGGTTTCGGGTCCCTTGATTTGAGGAAGAGATAAGATTTTGTGTTCATACTTGAGTCAAACACGGTGTAGAGCACTAGCATATAAAAGCAGAGGTAGACTAAGGATTTTAGCATGGCTTTTACGAGGCATCTGTGTGCTAGGTTTTTAGGGGGTGCTTATAAGGGCACTTTGTAACTCCACGTAAACTCAGCTATAGGGAAGATCTTGAATCAATCTGGTTCGTGAGTTTTGATGATTGCTATTTTGGCGAAGCATACAACTGTGAGTAAAGCTGTGCAACGAGTGTTTGTTCGAGTGGTCAACTTCGTCATCGACTACGTAGAGATTTGACGAAGCGGAGGTGATCATTCACCCCCCTTTGTTAACACCATACAATCCTACATTTTGAATATTTAGCATCCAAAAATTAATTTCTTAATTTTATTAAAACTTTAAGAGAGCTTGGAAATAGTTTATTTGGGCTTTGGATATTCTAAAGTGCCTCTCCAAAAAATTTCATGAATTTTGAAGTTGATTTGCAAATTTTAAATATTCAAACTTGATTTCTCTAACTAAATCAATTAGAAAACAAATTTTAAATCCATTTTCGCAAGTGGATTGAATTACCTTCCCTTAGCCTAGCCCGTTGCTATTTCAGCCTAGCTCTAGCCTACGTGTTGACCCTACCTGAGCCACCTTCATTTTCCTACTTTCCCCATGCGAAAGCGCCTTCTACCGAATCTATCTCTCACCGTCTCCCTCACTCTCTCTATCATGTGGGCCTAGGACCCACTTCACATGAGTCATCTTCCACCTCCCGCCGGACCATAGTGCCCTTGTGCCAGCACCACGCTGAGCACCCCAAGACAAGCCTCCTACCAAAGCCGCTGCTTCCATCGCTGTGATAGTAGCGCCTTCGCAGCACCCCTATCCTTTGTTACACCTACCCAAGCCATCCCGTTGGCCATAGTGCCCATGAGCGCCATGTCCATGTCACAACCCGAGAGCACCTCTATGCAAATCTTCATGCTCCTCCTATCTAAGCCCCATCCAATCTTACCCTTCTCTTAACCGTACAATGCCATCTCCATTTTTCCACTTTTCTATGTTTCTCCTCCACCGGTTAGCCCAGAATGCCCTTGTCATCCTCAGCTCAGGTACATCACCATGTCCTCTTATGCCTTTTCCTTCCCATACGCTAGCGCTGCACTTAATTTGGGTTTAGTGCAGTGAACCATCGGGAATTCGTCTTCATCCTCAACACCGATCATCCCGATCGCCACCACGATTCCTGAGCTACAGTGAGCCCCCAGCCCCAATGTGGTCCTTTTCACCATCTCCTCATCTCCCCAAACCTATCCCCATGCTCCTTTTCAGCTAACTCTAGCTGTGATATGCTGTCACCATTGACCTCCTCACCGTCGCTGCTATTCTTTGATGAGCCACCACATCTGACCTTCTCTGTCGCTGCAACCTCACCTTTGGGTTCCTAGTGACCTCCTCACAACATCGCTACCATGATCAACCATGGCACCACCGCAGATCACTGTTCTTTCTCCTGTTCAGGTGACCATAGTTTCCCATGCTAGTGTCATCAGCATCGAATTGACCCAGTGAGCTAACGCACCTCACCTCTTGCCTCGCCTTTGCCTCATTCGTCATCACCATTGTTGCAGAGCCACCACTATTGCTTCGCTCCACCACCGACCCATCTCCGGAGAGCTTCGAGCCTTGGCATCGCTATCAATCGTTTTGCCTTGGTCTCCTCTTTCCATCCCTCAGCTCACCCATGCCCCTCCATTGTTTCCTTGTTGCTAGCGAGCTTAGCAACAAGCTCGGCCACTACCGCCATCGACTTCCCTTATTCCCTCTCTCTGACCAGTAAGCCTCATTCAGGGTGAGATTAGTTTAACACTAATTAAACTATTTGAAACTAATAAGTCTAACACACGTGGGCATAAGTGGATTAATCAAGTTAAAATTACAATTTAAACCTGTTTTACACAATGAGTCACTGACAAATGGACCCCACTTGTAAGTCATTTTAAAATTAATAAAATCTTGACAAGTAAGCCCCATGTCAGACCTGCATTTCACAATCTAGAATCCTTTGTGATTACACTACACTATTCCCTAGATCAGTAAACAGTGCTCATAGATATATTACTGAATAATTTCATATATCGCTTAGACCATACCAAACATTAATAATGCATATAAGAGTTTTAAATACACCACGTCGGTTAGCAATTTACGTAGAGATTGATTTGGCCAAATATGTACAATAGAAAAGTGAAAGCAGAAGTAGTAAGCAAAGTAGGACCATAAATATCCACATGCAAGGGACTGGTGGTAAAATGTTAACGACAGATATTATATAAACTTAGATAAAATATGTGCACATAATCTCCATCAAAGTCCATTTAGCCGGGACAAGAAACTTGCAGAAGATCATCCTAATTTCCTTCATCAGCTCCTCCATCTGGACTGGGTGCGTCGTCACAGGCATAAGCCTCGTTCACCTATTTCTGATTTTATTGGGCGAGTGTGAGCACAAATCACCATGCCTAGCGAGCTAACACATAGTGTGCAACTATTTGGATGCATGGGCTATCAAAGGTTGGTTTGGGTTGCTTTGTTTGCTAAATGCCATGAAAATTTACAATAATTAGAAATCCCTGAGACTTAGCAGTTTTAACTAAAACATATTTTTTCTAAAGTGTGTGAAAGATTGCAATAGTAGTATTAGTACAGATCCCATCCACCGTTACACGGTCTCTGCAGCTCATGCTAGTTTTTTCAGCATGACATTTGCATAATTCCATTACTAGGATCAATGTCCTAGGGAAACAAAAATTAGAGCTTTTACTACCTAACACCTTTTCCAATTCCTCCCACAAAGTTTTTTAAATAGAACTATATCAAGTTAAGTTACCATACCCATCCATGACCATAGACATAGCTATTCGAACAGTTTACACTCTGCAGAGGTTGTACACTTTACCCACAAGAGACAATCAGCTCGTTGCCTCGTAGGCATCGCCTCGGCAGGACAGCTCCGCTTCTACGTGTCGCCCATCTCAGAGGCACGACCACGACGGGGCGGCCATGACTTCACCACCTGCCTGGTAGGCATCGCCTCGGTATGCTGGCTCCGCTTCTACACATCCCCCATCTTGGTGGCACGGCCTCAATGGGGCGGCCACGACTTCGCTGCCCGCTAATTGGTAGGCATCGCCTCAGTGGGGCGACTCCGCTTCTATGTGCCGCCAATCTTGGATGCACGGCCTCAACGGGGCAGCCATGACTTTACCGCCCTCCTGGTAAATGTCGCCTCAGCTGGGTGGCTCCGCTTCTATGAGTCGCCTGTCTCAGAGGCACAACCTTGACCGGGTGGCCACAACTTCGCCGCCAACAGTAGGGCAACCCTACTATGACGACTCCACCTGCACACATCATGTGCTCTCGGGACGGAGCGACTACGACTATACTAGGGAAGTGGACTCGTTCCTGGAGACTTGGGTCATCTAGATCCTTGAGGGGCTGGGACAGTTAGCTATGTCAACTCGCCTCTAAACCTCAGAGCTTGCTATCGTCGGAGTACTGTTGTGGGGGTGCCTAGCCCCTCAGGCCTCATGATTTGCAGGTAGGCCTTAGGGCAAACTCAATAGCACAATATCTTATGTATAAAGGAACATACCGTTTTACCCTTACTTTGTGTAATTATTGAGGTGTAAGATAATGAAAATTTCCCATCAAACCCTATTCAAGTATATAAATCCCAAAAGGGGTAGGACAGATCCAGATTCATTCATTTTACTTACTAGCTCTCTCTCTTTCTCTCTCTCGTTGTTGGCTCTCTAGCTCCCTTAGTTCTACATCCCCACGAGGAAAAGGCACTCAATACCCACTATTGTGGCTCATGCCACAACATATATAAACCGGGAAGGCAACATATATAGAAATTTAGCCTATGTTAAGATTAAAAAATAGTGACCACACCGCCGTATGTTCATATTTTTTTTACAATTGACAGGGCTCAGTGTAGCAATACAAGCAGGCGGTGTTTGCTGCTATGGAATAAAGCATGAGCTATATGCACATGATGAGATCATGCTAATTGGTAAGCATAGAATTTCATCCCACCAAAGTTCGACCTACAACCATAGTTTAAATAGAATACCGTGGCCACCAAATGATTTTCTAGTATAACTATCACACAAAAGTTCTGATATAAAGCCTGAGCTTTTTGGCATAAAAAATACGGTGCAATTGGTCATAAAAATTTCAAAAAAATTTAGTAGCCTCGAAACAAAATCAATCTATCGTACCACAAAATTTCAAATCTAAATTTGATCCATACATGGAGAAATAAGAAAGACAAATTCTAATGAAAAGGAAATCAGATAATAAAAAGGAAAGAGATAAAGATAAAGCTATTATTTACTGAAATTTGATTCTTTTTGTTTCTCCTAATGTAAGTCAAGTTTTCAGTTGAATTTCTGCTTGAATGCTTTCTTATATCATGACCTATCACTAGTACAGAAAATGTCATCACAGACGGTCCAAAAACGTCATCACAGACGGTTTTGTGAACCGTCTGAATTTATGGGTCAGTGATAATCGAAGGTTATCACAGACGGTTTGTAACTAAAAACCATCTGTGATAATGCAGAGTTAGAATGTATCTCTCGTGTTTCGTGTAACGTATTTCGATCATTATACGAAGCGTCTATTTCATTAATGTTTGGTATACGAACCGTCTGTGTTGAAGGTTAAATATGCGCGCCTAATCCAGGTCTTCTACATACGTACTGTCCTCTCATCTGTGTTGTTCTTGTGTGATCATCGATCTCCTACTGTTCTATTCTTGTTCTACTATTCTTGTGATCATCTCCTTCCTCTCATCTGTTCATCAAGAGTTGTTCGGCCGGAATCTTACGTACAATATGGATTCTACTGTTCTTGTGATCATCTCCTTCCTCTCATCTATTCATCAAGAGTTGTTCGGCCGGAATCTTACACAGGCGGCCAGCAATTTACATCTGGAGCAGCTTCTCCGGTCACGCCCTGCTCTCCTTCCCCGACTTTCTTGCATCCGTCAGCTCGACTTGATCATCCGCCATCGACGGAGGCGTCTCGCTGCCGCTCAAGACAGGGAAACAACCCTCACCCTGGTTCTTATACACAATGTGCACAAAGCGGAAGAAGCGATTGTGGCATTGGAGAGAGTGATGGATAGCATTGCCGTTCAAGCAGAAACGGCAGATTCTGAGGAATCTTATAATGCTATCCTCTACGAGATTATGAGCTATGCTACTGATCATTTGCCCATGCTGGAGGAGGAAGTGCTGAGGACAAGGACAATCTTAACGGCGTTCGAGAACTCAGCGGGCGCTCCTCCAAGTCCCAAAGTCGAAGAAGAAGCGTACGAAGCCCAGAAGATTAGAATCTGGGAATGTCTTTATCTCTGCGACTTTTGTAATAAATTTGCCTCGAATTGAAATTAATAAATTTGCCTTTTATTTGTGATCTCCTGTCTCTGTAGTTGACTGATTGTCATTATGACAGACGGTTTTTTATTACAAACCGTCTGTGATAATGCCAGATTATCACAGACGGTTTTTAATACAGACCGTCTGTGATACTAAAATATCACAGACGGTTCATCGGTAACAACCGTCTGTGATAATCATTTTCTCCGACGCCGCCTACACAGACGGTGTCCAAATTAAAACCGTCTGTGTTAGTGTCGGTCACAGACAGTTTTGTCAAACCGTCTGTGATTGGCCGTCTAGTATTAGGTTTTCTGTAGTAGTGTATATCTAACCAAATTTTTGGGGGATTTTTTTATGACAATTTGCACTTTATTTTGAAGCACGGAAGCAACGTATGGATAGAAAGCACTAGATAAGCTCTCAAGGTTTTCATAGCTTTGACGCCTTAGACCAATCTACTTATTAGGAGCAGGTAGTGTACAACACACGTGAAAAGTCTGGCTGAAGCACTAATGGGTAAGAAAAAAGCTATGGTGCTGTTCTACTTTAGGTCAACTAATTTCTTGAGCACGAAGACACATTCAAAACGTAATGAAGCAGAATCCTTATCTATGAGAAGGAAGATTGATTCATACGTAACTTAATAAGAGTATATTGAAAGAATTGTCTTACTGCATTGACATGTGCTTCTAGGGGTGCAAATGGGTCAGGTTAATCCCGACCGATCCGGCACCGAATCCGATTGGTACCGAATCCGGAGAAAAAATATGGGTTAGGATATGGTAATAGCAATATCCGTCCCGAATCCGATACGTCTTCAAGTTTGATTTCAGGTTAGTGCTACTATTTAACGTTTCATTTTCTTTTGCAATGGTAAAATAAAACCTTCCACATCGGCTATTAAGTAGTAACATCAAGTTCTTGACAGTACGTCCTCCTACTCCATTTGTTGTATTGCATGCATTCCTTACAAACAAGTAGGGGTGCAAACGGCTCGGGTTAATCCCGACCGATCCGGCACCGAATCCGATTGGTACCGAATCCGAAGAAAAAATATGGGTTAGGATATGGTAACAACAGTATCCGTCCGAATCCGATCCGTTTGCACCCCTATGTGCTTCTATGTTTTTCTCAATAGTGATTTGTATAATTTTTAAAACACGATGAATGGTAAATAGATGTCACTTACCTCTTTGTGTGCTTTGAGATTAGTGCTACTCTTGTTCGAGAGGAAAACACAGAAGCACTGCTACTGCAGAAAAGAGAGGTGCTTATGTTGTATGAGAATCTCTAGTAACAATGGATAAATATTGGGCTGAAAGATAGAAGTATGTTAGGGGCAACCAGTACAAACA
Organism: Bonia amplexicaulis; assembly: GCA_036346245.1. NCBI lineage: Eukaryota > Viridiplantae > Streptophyta > Magnoliopsida > Poales > Poaceae > Bonia > Bonia amplexicaulis. Next base: position 16,838,623 of record CM070759.1, on the reverse strand, counting down.
CTTTCAACATGAAAATGACCTCTGAATTCAAAAATAACAAAATGAAGATGGAATTCCTGTAAAAACTAATCTAGGTTTTGGAAGAGATGAAGTGTCGCGCTTTACCAAAATACGGCAGCCTGGTCATGTCTTTATATGCTATTTCCGGATCGGCCACAGGAGTCCAACGACAACACGTTTACAAGAGATTTACATGGTAAGCTGAGGTTCTGTACAACACCTCAACCAAAACATATCTCTATTCTATAGAAACAGATATTTCTACAATTCTAAAAGGCATTTAACTCTTGCGATGTCCACATTAATAATCCTAAACAGAAATTTCAGCAACACGGAAAAATCAATAAATCAGCATTAGATAAACCAAATGATAATAATATGAATCAATGATAATTTTAACCAAAATAAATTAACAAGTAGCAACGATATGAAACCCGTAAGTGCTAAAGAGAGTCTTTATTCGTCTAAGTATTACATAGATAATTGATTTATTTCTAATGATGAGTAAATGTTCACTAAGTGTAAGAATGAGCCATAAGGTGCAATATCAAATTTTGCTATATCCCGCCCAGGCATGTTGCCATCAACAAGCACCTAAAAAAACAACAAAAAAAGGGTGAGTCCACGACTCAGCAAGTACACAGTAGAATAATAAACAAAGTATCCATCGTATTAACAATTTATATTCATTCATCATTTTTTTCAATTTCAAATACTCATTCTCAACAATTTCCATACCCCCGTCTCTTTAACTCATTTATCTTTTCATGAATGCAATGCACATGTCTCATTTCCTCTGCTTATACCGGTATAGCTGAATGTTCACCCGTCGATGAACCACTCTTGCCCAGTCCTTTTTCGTACAGGGTCATAACTCTACTCCTATGGAGTGCCTACTAAAGTAGATCTTCCCCCACTTCTGTAGGGTGTTGTAACATCCTAAATTTCAATGTTCAAAAATAAGGAATTTTAAAACTTTTCTTGCAATTTGCTGGCATTCAAATTTCTTCTACATATTTATTTGAAATTTCTTGAGTTTTGTGCCATGCAAATTAATAACCCGAGAATAATCAAATTTAGGATACCAAAATATTGAATTCAAATTCAAGTCAATAAAAATAAAACCAACAGAATATTAGACTCTATCTCTAAATGATTAAATCAAAAATTTCTTCTTTTGAATTCAATTAGCAAACAAAATCCAAGTCGAATATTCAAAATTTATATACAAATTCAGAACAAAATAAAAATCAAAAGTAGAGCAATGTTAGCTTTTGTATCTAGATATTTGAACCAAGACTTAAATTAAAAATCCAAATTCTAAAATTAGGCCTAAGCCTTTCTCTTTTTTCTCTCTCTTTTCCTTCATTGCATGTGGGCCCCACTTCCTGTTTCTCTCTCTCTCCTTCTCTCTACCTCTCTCTCCTCTCTCCTGCCCACGGGCCCTCTTTTCTTTCCAGCCTCCTTCTCTCTCCCACCTTTCTTTTTTCGTACGGCTGGCATCTTGCTCGGCTTCTTCCTTTTCCCGTCTCTCTTAGTGCTCGCCTCTCTCCGCTGACAGCGCGGCCCCGCTCCTACTGTTCATCCATCACCGCACGTCGCCCGTCACCTCTGCTGTGTCCCGCTTCAGTCCTCCCCGCACTGGACCCGATGCTTTTCTCTATTTCGGCGTCAGCCGACCTGCTCCCATCGTCGTCCGTCCGATCCCGTGACACCGCGCCTGCCTCCGCTGCACGTCACCCACACACACCGCCTATACGACTGCACCTCCTTCAGACCAGCGGTTGAAGGCATGTCCAATTTGAAAAGTTCCTTAGTCTAATGAAAATCCAGTATCCTTTATTTTAGATCCACCAATATCTTTTGTGTTCTAAATTCCTAACAATCCAATCTTGTAATTGCTATTCATCGACTCTTCACTTCTAAATTCTAATGATGTTCCAACATAATTATTTTTAAATCCACCAGTATCATTTGTATCAGGACTTTCTAACAATTCAATCCATTCTGTTATTGATCCAAAACCATAATTTGCTTTTCCAGTAATCAACCATATTTTCCACTATCCATCTCTAACTAATTCACTAGTATACATCCACCAGGAATACTATTGATCAAGTTTATACTCCAATAGTTGTTATCATATCTCCAAATTCCCAACAATTCAATTGACCCATCTAGTAATTGATCATATTCTATTAGTTCCATTATTGCCAACATGTCCCATGATTTTATATTGCCAATAGTCCGCTCGTTGCCCCACACGATTCCTTAGTCGTGTGATTGAGTAAACAATCACAGTAACCATTCAAATCTGATTGCCAGCAAAATGCAAGAAAAGTTTTAAAGTTTTCATATTTTTGAACTTCCAAAATTTGGGATGTTACAAACCTACCCCCTTAAATGAATCTCGACCCCGAGATTCCGGTACAATAGAAAGAATATAGGCGGGGTTAAACTGGCTAGCAATAGGTTCCAGAGTTTTGCTTGATGTGATGTCCTTTAGCTCGCAAAAGTAGGAAGTGAGTCCACACAAGAAGGGTTATTGCTTGAAGAAGTTAAAAAGGGAAGAGAGACTTGTTCTTCTGTATAAATTGTAGGCTTCCAAACGCTTGCTCTTTAACATTGTTGTCTTCTCGTCTTCGTGTTGATGGGTGGTTAGTGATGGCCGATGTCCTAGGGAGTAGACGACCTGAGGGATGCAGATACAAGGATGAATACTTTCATATGGTAGTCTTTTGTCCTTATCATTATAAGACTTCCGGTCTTGCAAATCTTCTTATATTGGTCTGGATTGGTCTCAGTCCAAAAATAATTATTCTTCATGGCAGTTTTCCAGCATTCTTGTCTATCCTTGCTACCCCCTTTAAAATGGATATCACTAGTCATTATTCATCTCTTCTAGTTCCAGGCATGATGGGTCCTGTGGCGATTTGGTGTCTCATCGGTTGTACTTCGGCTACCTTGGTCAATGTAATATCCTGATCGTCGATTCGACGTAGGTTCCTAAAATAATCACGGAGATTCCCGATTTTTCGGTAAATCACGGGAGGTGAAAATTAAATTGCAGAATTGTACAAAATTAAAAAAATAAATTAAAACAATTAATTTGGATATTTTGGGCTGTCCGGAGGGGTGGGCCAGCCGCTTTGGGCCAGCCAGCCCAAAGGGGGCCTGTACCCCCTCCCAAACCCTAACACCCCCTTTATAAACCCTCTCCCTTGGCCCCTCTCTCCCCCTAGCTGCCACCCCTCTTTTCCCACCCCTTGACCGCACCCCACCCTCCATAGCTGCTGTCCATTGGTGCAAAGGAGAAAGAGAAGGAAGAAGAAGAAAGGGAAGAGAAGGAAGAAGAAGAGAAGGAGGAGAAGAAGAGGAGGAAAGAAGATGGGTGATTCCAAGGGATCCCCTAGGTAACTCTCCCTCATCTCAAATCCCTCTATTATTGCTAAATTTAGGGTTCTTAGCCTAAGAATTGTTGGGGGATTAGCAAATAGATTCCCCGATTAGGGATTTCCTGCTCTGCATACGTAGATCAATTCGCAGCAGCGTCTGATTCTTGCAGTTTAGACCTATGAAACAATTTTTTCTGCGGGTCTTCCCAAAAGGAAAATTGCACAGGATGTTGAGGTCCAACTCCTGTAGTTTTTTAAGAATTTTTGGCTACGGGATCTGGGCGTAGCAGGGTCAAGAACCACGCTGTCCGTTAGGGGTCCAGATTGGGACAGATTGCTGTTCAAGTATGATTTAGAGGTAGTAGATGATTTTTATAATTTTGGTCATAATTTAGAAAAATGTAGGGAATTCAGTAATATAACTGCTGTAGAAAAATCATAATTTTTAGAACCTTACACTGCGGTTGGGACGCGTTAGAATCTGGCTGCCAAGATTGCCTAACAGAGAACGTCATCTATTTTGTGCATTAAGTTACACCTTGCTAGGATCAAAAAAATATATGTTATCTACATAAAAAGTGAAGGTATTTAAGTGAGTAATCCAAAAATATATCATTTGCTGTAAATGGCTTAATATTGTTAAAGATACAAAAATATTAAGCAGCGCTACTGCAGTGGGTAGATTGAAGAATCGTTAAGCGGAGAGGATTATGTGTGGGTTCGGGGTTTTAGCAATGTCTTTACTTCTTAAGATGTGTTTTCATTGCTGTTGTATTGTGCGGAGAGGTACTTTCAGACAGGTGGTTTTGCTCCTGAATGCACATGATTACTTCGCTTTAACGGTAGAGGCAAGTAAACGTAGCGGTTGTGTTACTGTTTAACTTGTTAATTATTCTACATTCACATTAATTAATTCTCTTAATTTGAGATGCTATGTCATTGTTACATGCTTCCTTAATGTGGTCCATGTGGTAGTATTTTAATAATTCAATTATTTATGATCTTGATGGTTAATTGTGGGTACGCGGAATTGTTCTTGATGAACCAATATAGTTGTGAGGTAGAATACTTTACGACCATATTGTGATCTAGGTGGTAGTATTCTTAGTGAATACTTGTGGTTGTGGTGGTAGCATTCTTAATGATTATGTTGTGGTCTATGTGGTAGAATTCCCTATAGATCAATGGATTATGATCTTGGTGAACCGAATGTGGGTTATGTGGCAATGACCTTATGAAACATTGGTATTGTGCTTAATGAGACACATGTGGGTTATGAGGAAGTATTTGTGATGATTAAGTTGTTGACCTTCACGGTTTAATTCTTGTGGTTTATGATTATTATATCATTTACAACATGTCATGACATTTGCATTTGTGGATGTCGCCGCACTTAGCCGCGACCGTACCGGTACAGCATCGTATATTGCCGTAATACGATGCACACTCTTATCCTGCTGGGACAGGGTGCAGTGGAGCATAGCATGAACAGCATTGTACATTGCCGTAGTACAATGCACACTCTTATCTTGTTGGGTAAGGGTGCAGTGGAGCATACGCATTCATATGCATTGCATTGTGAAAAGATCATTTGCATACCTATGCAATGTATTGTGGTGAAGTTATTTTGCAGTCAAATACAACTTCATAGTTATAATGTGGAATTGGCTCATGTGAGTTACTTGTGGTATGGGGAATGTGGCTGTGGTCGTGGAATGGGGTTCATCCCTTATGGTATGGTAGGGGTTGTGATTGTGGCATGAGATTCTTTTCTCTTGTAGTAACTGTTGATAGCAGTTGTGGATGTGAGAAATAATAAAGTAGTGAGGTAAACATAAATATGTTTTATTGTCTTTGGTAGTGGTAGTGGTTGATGTTTTAAAGTAGTCAAACAATATTTATTTGCTGATGTTTTACCATCGTTGACGGTGATTTGAGGTTGAGGATATAAACGTGGTCATTGTGGAAAATAAAATGTTGATAATTAAACTGTTATAGTTTAATTAGCCTTTTAAACAATTTGCTTGCTGAGATTTTTATCTCACCCTTGTTTTTCCCCCCTACAGGTGATCATTGAGCATGCATGGGAAGGGTAGAGCGGCACCACAATAACACACTTGGATCATAGATTTATATTGTAATAAAGACAAAGTGATTCTAGTCTTTTGCCTAGCCATCTCGTCAAAGTTTACTTTAACTTATTAGTGTTAAAGTTGTTAACTATTCTTTGGTTAGACTGTTGGAGGTTGATTTAAATTATTAAATTGATTATCACTATCCTGTTTCGCTTAATTGAGTATGCTTCCGCTTATCCTATCTTGTTTAGGAATTGTTGCCAGATTATTTTATCTTGTAATTTGGCTAGTTGTGGAGTGGTTTTAGTGGCATCCCAGGGTAATATGGGTCCTGAGGTGTTACAGTCAGTAATATGTTCAGGGCAATCTTTGGGGTAGTTGCCTTATTCTTCGCAAAGAAAACATGTGACATTGCTCACGAGACATTCACCGGGTTGGGATCTTCTTCGCAGTTAGGGTAGTTCACAGAGCATTGGTATGGACAAAGTCTTTTTTCTTCATAACGTCGACGTGCTCATTGTCATTGTGTTTAATTCGAGTCTTTGTCTTTGGCGACCTATCACTTTGCTTTGGTAGATTTGACTGGGTTTGTAGCAAATGGGGCGAGAGGGAATAGCATGAGGTGAGGATTGAGTCGTGGGGATAAGGTAATCTAACCCCATTCTAATTTTAAAAGAACACACCCAAGAAGGTGGGGTGATACAAAAATCACACAATTTCTTAAAACAATCTTTTCCTGTGACTGCGAAATACAACGCCCAAGGGCAAGAAGGCAGTACACAGGGTCCAACAAAATCTTGCGATAGTACAACGTCTATTCGGGGAAGCACACATAAAAAGGTATAGGGTTCATTCGTATAGTACATTTAGAACGAGACCATCTTACCTTCATGAATATCTTCCACGTTCCTAACTTTAAATTTTTAGAGTAAGGGTATGAGAAGAGGAACAAAAATTTCCTTTTGAAACCAATAGAAAAAAAGGGAAGTATTTGGGGGGTAATTTGATTGATATCAGCACTCACTCTTGTGTTATCATTTTGAATTCGGGGTAAGAGAGCTTTAGAAGTTAAAATGGCTAAGGTAGCATATAGATGAGGGGGAATCATCTAAGAGAGATAAAAATGAGCAATACAACTTATATTTTTGGATATAGAATTTTGAAGAAATAATTCTAGTCATGAGACTAACGGTCAGGCTAACTAGGTCATGACCTACAGTCTATATGCTCTGATACCAGCCCTGTGGGACCCAGATTTTACAATCTGGAATCCTCTGTGATTCACTGCACTATTCCTTGGATCAGTAGATAGTGCTCACAGATATAGTTCTGAACATCAAAATACATATCATGCGGAAGCGTAAATATAATAGTAGACTTACTCATGGGCCGATTAAGCCAAAACCAATAAAATGCAGCAGCGGGAACGAAGCACACAGGTGGGACCCTCAGGAGGTGCCCATAGGCAGCCAACTGGGGGTTCGCGACCTAGCCCTCAACATCTTCATCTTCCTCGCCAACATGACCAAGAGTATTGCTGAAGCGTAGCGAATTGGCTCCTGATTCTGGATTTGTTGTGAGAGCGAGTGTAAGCACAAACCACCGTGCTCCGTGAGCCAATACACATGATGTAAATAAATAATATGCATGGCTTATCAAAGGAGAGGCTTAGGATATTTTATTTGCCATAAATTGCTTTTAGTATTATTATTATTATTTAATCACGGTGTTGTTATTACTGCCTAAGACTCCAAACAGCGAGTTTGATCATTTATTTAATCCACCGATCAAACATTTATTGTTGCCTAAGACTCCAAACAGCGAGTGTCATCATTTATTTATTCCACCGATCATACATTCTCTATTTTATCACCCACTATTTCATTAATCCAACCATGGGTGTTTGATCCTAACTTTCACCATAAGTTTGTAAATCAATCCCAGATGGTTGTATACTCCCAATCTTAGATCCACTATATGCCAATTTGTTAACTCTACAATCCAACGATAATCCAATACCTTTACTTTGGATCCACCAACGAAACAATTCCCATTGCATTGTCTAAAAATTCTATTAATAAAATCGGGGTTACCAACTCTCATATGAATCTAAATTCTCACCACATATTTATAGATCCAATCTCAGGCTCATTATTTACCAATTTCATCAGTTCCTTAGTCTAATGAAAATCTGGTATCCTTTATTTTAGATCCACCAATATCTTTTGTGTTCTAAATTCCTAACAATCCAATCTTGTAATTGCTATTCATCGACTCTTCACTTCTAAATTATAATGATGTTCCAACATAATTATTTTTAAATCCACCGGTATCATTTGTATCAGGACTTTCTAACAATTCAATCCATTCTGTTATTGATCCAAAACCATAATTTGCTTTTCCAGTAATCAACCATATTTTCCACTATCCATCTCTAACTAATTCACTAGTATACATCCACCAGGAATACTATTGATCAAGTTTATACTCCGATAGTTGTTATCATATCTCCAAATTCCCAACAATTCAATTGACCCATCTAGTAATTGATCATATTCTATTAGTTCCATTATTGCCAACATGTCCCATGATTTTATATTATTGATCGGTGTCATAACAAAGCAATTACTTTCACGCTACCTAATTCTCTCAAAAATCATTTAATTCATCCATCTATCCAATCTATTCATTTAGGCTCCACCAATTTGTTTCCCAGAATTCACACTATCGTTTGCTTTTGATGATCGACACAAAATCCACCAACATCTTTGTGTGTTTACCATAAACATCCATCTTCTTTACTTACACCTCTATTTGTTCTTCCCTATATTTTATTTGGTAAGAAAAGGAGTATTATTATTTTCTTTTTAAAATATGATACATAGATATTTCCTGAGACCTAGCAGTTTGAACTAAAAACATAGTGTGTGAAATAATGCAATAGTAATAATGATCCAGATTCCATCCACTGTTACATGGTCTCTGCACCATATGCTAGACCTTCAGCGTTATAGCTGCTTACATTATCACTAAGACGACACCCAGGGCAACACAAAATAGGGCTTTTCACTGCCCTCCACTTTTCCAATTCCACCCACAAAGTTTTTGAAATAGAACTATATCTGGTTAAGTTCCTATGTCTGCCCTTAACCGTGGGCATGACTATTCGAATAGTTTTGACTCTGTAGAGTTTGCACATTTTACCCACAAGAGACAGTCTGCTCGTTGCCCCACACGATTCCTTTGTCGTGCGGTTGAGTAAACCATCACAGTAACCGTTCAAAGTATCTCGCCCCTTCCATCATCTCACCCTATGGGTCGTTCCCACTTGCGGTGGGTCTCATACATTGTGCGGGATGTTGTTCCTCTGAATGACTAGCAGCTAGCTACCCACACTACTAACTGCCACGGAAAACTTCACCCTGTATGGGTGTCCCATTCAAGCCGTCACACAGAATCGCAACTTGCACTGCCTCTTCTCCTCCACCGATGATGATGACTTTCGGGGTCCAGTAAATTTGCTAGGCCAAGTTGTAATTTACAGACTTGTGGTTATACTTATTTTACATAGAAGGTCATGACAAGATTCGGTCCTTAGGGTTATTTGGGCGGTTCTACCACAAAACCACACTCTCGTGCACCGCTGCATCATACCCCCAAAACATCTGCCCAGATAGATCATATCAAAATATACCGGTCATGATTAAAAATGATGCTTGGGGCATTTCAGCGCCCCCGAGTATCAAAACTGTACTAAGCATGGCGTATAATTACGGACTTATTTTTGAAAGGTTACCATTATAATTTTACTAGGGTGACAAGGTTTACATTTTTAAATATTTCAAAGGAGGTGTAATATTATTCAAGTTAAACAATGGGCATATAACTAGAATCTTAAATTAAACATTTATTTGCATATAACATAACAACATGCAATTTGATAATTTAAACCAAAGTAATTTGCAGAAAATGTAAGGTCAACATGATCAAAATATTGACTCACCTTGCACGGTTTACTGTGGTCTTGAGCTCACTCAATGCTTTCTCATTTGATGGGCTTGAGCTTCCGGTTTTTATCTTCACTTCGCCGTTGATCTCGCTTGATCCCTTGATTCTTCAGGACTCCAATTTCTAATTACGCGCTAAACAACTATATCCAAATAAAAGCAAATAACTCAAAAGATTCAAATAAATCCAATTAAACTTGATTAATTTTTATTGTGATTAAACGGGTGATTTGAAGTTGGGTTGATTAGGCATGGAGTAGTGCCGGAGTCATAGTGGTTGGAGTAAAGTGGGAAATGGCAGGGAAAACCTGTCAAAATGGGGTTCAAAGGATGGGTCATGACAAGGATATATTCATGAGATTATTTATGTTTAGTATATTTATTTACTACTCATATGCGACTCTTGGTCATAATAATACATTGTTCTTTTAGATTATTCATTGGCGAAATTATTCCAATGTCCGATGACCCAATGCCATTATATTTTAATACCTATATATATTAATATGACCTTTATATTTGGAGGTGCTCTAGAAGTTACTGATATTTATATTTTATCCCTTCACTTAGCGTCTGACACAATTTAATCTTAATTTATCTATGACTGGTCGAACCTGCTATGCAGGATTATATTTCGTCATCGTTACTAATTTAAACCTACCGCTTAAGATTTCATGGTTGGTAGTATATTAATGATAGGGTATATATTTTTAATAGGGTCTACAATGATGAATACAAAATCTTTTCTAAAATATTTACTAGTGGGATGTGTTCATACCTTCCACATTTTTCTAACTATTTATTATATATATTGCAAAAGTCTCTAATTTAGATGGACACTCTATTTCGAATACTTCTACTATTCTGTTTAATTCGTGCTCCTTGATTGGTTATTATTCACCTTAGGGACCTTGGATTAATATTTATATCTACAAGGGTACATTTTTACCAATTTATATGCCAGCAGCGCCTTTGCTAGTATTCGAACTGAAGATGAGTATTAATGGCACACTAATTATTTTAGAGGTTTACTTAATCGTATAACAGAAAATCTTTAATGAAATTTTCAATTGTTAAACATTAGTGAGCTAGTACTAAACTATTTCCCTTACTCACTTAATTTTTCATATGCATACAATTCCATATTTTGATATATATATATATATATATATATATATATATATATATATATAGGTAAATTTTATTTAATCACAAATCAATTATATTAGCTGCCTTGAATTATTGCCTAATTATTCTCTAATTGAAATGGCTAAAAGAAAATAAAAACAAAATGTGCAATCCAGGGATTCGAACACAGGACCTGGAGGCTCCGAAGGCTTGTAGGGGCACACGTCATGTGCACATACAGTCGACACGAGTAGGGAGCCCGAGTCGGCGGAGAAGCAAGATGGGGCAGAAGTAATGCGGGCAGACACTGGTGGCATTGGCTCGGGTGGTCGGCATAGACCACATGCAGAAGGCATAAGAGTACATGTAGTGGTAGAGAGCAGGGGCTCAGGTGGCCAAGGTGACAGGACCCACAAGGAGGTGGGCGCATCCCTGAAGTAGAGGCAAGACGCACAAGAAGGCAAGGGCAGCAGAGTACAGCGGGAGCGGTGGTTGAATGCAAGGTCACACGCCAGAGAGACAAGAGACGACTGTGGGAGCAGGTGCCCCAGCTCAAGCAAGGACGCAAGGAAGAAGCGGAAGCAAGAGAGAAGATCAGCATGATCAAGATGGAAAAACAAGATTAAGAAGGTGATTGTAAGAGTTTGTAAACTTGATTTTAGTTTAGAAGTCAAAGTCGTATTTGAGTTTGCAGTGTGCAAGTCGGTTTAAGTCGTGATCGTAGTCGGTTTGTCATGGTCGTAAGTCTTATACGAGTACGAGTTGTACTTCGAGTCCGTGTCACAGTCGTGTTCGAGTCCGTCTCACAGTCGTAGATATCTCCGAGACAAAGTCGTAGAGCAGGGTATAAAGGGCAGAGCATTGTAACTGAGAGAGAACAAGAAAAAAACCAATGTGATCAGTGTGATCGAGAAGCAAGGCAAAAGAGAGGAGCGATCAGGGTGATCGTAGCGATTGGTGTGATCGAGAGAAAGAAATAAAGAAGAGAAGAGCGGTTTGGCTCTGGAAAATCTATTGAGTTCATCGTGTTCGTAGACATGGTAGTAAACGGAGTTACGACCACATCAACGAGTGGAGGTGTCCGTAGGTGCTGAAGACGTGGTCGTAAAGGAGTTACGACCACGGTTGTAGAGCAGAAGACATGGTCGTAAGTGTTACGACCACAGCGAGAAGGCGTGGTCGTAAGCAAGCACAGCGGGGAGACGTGGTCATAAAGCGTTATGACCACAACAGTAAACAGAGCCTTCGACGTAGTCGACAATATCACAGTGTGGTCGTAATCGGGTTACGACTACGGTGATCGACCATGGTCGAAGGAAATGCAGTGCAGCGGTAGTGAACATGTCGTAACGACTGTTAGCATGGTTGGAGAACCAGCAGAGTGGTCATAACGACTCAGGAGGTGGTCGTAGCCTCTTGAACGTGGTCGTATAGCTGTAGGGAGTGGTCGTAGCGACTAGAAGGTGGTCGTACAGCTGCAGTTAGTGGTCGTAGAGACTAGAAGGTAGTCGTACGTGTCTTAGGAGTGGTCGTAGGACTCCAACAATGTGAGCATTATAAAATAAGTGAATTCATGTGAATCATCATGGCAAGTAGTTATTTAATCATACCAACAATTTTAAATACTCGAATACTATTCTACCATGCACTTGCCATTTCTAATGGTGATGAATGGGTTGGCTAGAAGAGAATGCCGACCCCAATGCTACTCCTTCTATAGTAAAGACTCAATTTCACAATAAGCTACAACAGTACAAGAACAACAATCAAACAATATTGGTCCTACACGCTTCCCAAATCTGCAACTCCCTCTTTACCGGACAGTCACCCTTGCTGTCTTGGTACTAAAAAGAGCATTATTTTTTACTCCTAAGCCCTATCATGGTAAACCACACTAGTTCTGGATTCCACACAAAATTCTCCACAAATTCTTAGTTGGCCACAATTCACGATTAAAGCATTTAACACTCCCCTCGTTTTTAACCCAGAAGACAGATCTATCATCTTCTGGACAGCAGGCTTAATATTTTCATATATTTTAATTTACACATGCCAAACAGTAAACAATAGCTTTTTCAAAAACTACAAAAAAAGTTGGCTACCTCTTTCTAGTTATGCCCAAAATTTAAGTCTACTCTCTACCAAGTCAATATAATAATCTCCCACGACTGCGTCCAGTAGCAACCGGTTTCTGAATAGCAGTCTCCCTAAAATCATAACTTCTATTCTACCCAACCAAAATTCATGTTATTGGACCCTCTAGAATCCTTAGATAATTACCCAGATTTTCCATGTAGATAAAAAATCCAGATTTTCCATGTAGATAAAAAATCCTAAATACTCCATTTAATGTTTTTAATCCACCGTTTAACCTTCTACTATCAAATGATGATAAATCTCTAGACATCAGACATACAAAATTCATAACTCCTAATCCAGCCCATCAATTCACGTGTTAAATATTCTATGAAAAGATAACGAAATTATCTACAATATCTAGTAGATGATATGCCCAAAATTGCAATTGAAAATTACCACAGGCAAACTAATCTATTGATCGAACCCTTGATGAAAACTTGCTAAAACTCTCTCTAATTCTATCTCTAGTTTCTACTAAAATATATAGCAAAATAGGGTGAAAATCTAGATCTTTACCCCGGTAAAGAATGCCAAAAATTGCAATTCCTTTCTCACAATTTCTTCTCTTTTATCTTTCCCTTGCCGCTACTCTTTTTTCCTCTAATTTTTTTCCCAGCCGATGCACTGTAGCTGAGCACCACCTGCTGGCTGCACGATTGAACGCTTCACGCGCATGGGCACTAAAGCGGCGCGCGGCACTACTCGTGTGCTGTGCTCATGCTAGCATGGAGGTGCGCTGGTGTCGCTGTCGCGAGCTGATGTTGTTTTCTATCTTCAACTAGTTGAGTATTCTCTGCTGACGTTTCTTCTTTCTCTGCCTACATAACACAAAAATGCGCTATCACTTGAATGTTTTTATGCGTGCTAAGATATCTACTCTTTATCAGTATACCTTCACAACCAATAAGCTTTGCCTCGATGTGTCTTGATGCAATCAACCATTATTTTCCTTGTGTAATCTCTATTGCTCCTAAACCATGATTTATCTTAGTAGATGTCTGTCACTGTTATGCTTGTTCAAACAGACTTCGATGTTTTTGCTTCCATACCTTCTTGGAGGAGGTGAGATTGGCATCCATCTGTTGTCTCCTCCTGGCAGCAGGAAGTGAAATTAGCTACTTAATATTAGGATGCCAGGGTCGATATTTCACTATATTTTACATGATATATCTGTGTTGGATTGATGCCAGCAACCAGAGGGGATGAGTGATTGTGGAAGCTTGTTCTCTTCCTCCTGATATTCTAAATATTCACTCAAACGACTATAAGAGTCATTAAGTTCAGATTAAACATCCTACACAAGATTTACAAAGATATTGTGGGGTTGACGAGTTTCTCCAAATCCTTAGCAGGTTTAGACCCACTAAGGGGTCTGGTTTGGCCATATGAAGATGGGGGAGGCGAGCTAGGGTTGGCAAGGAAATAGAAAATAATTTTAGGCTTTTGCTAGTTTCTCCTCTCTTTCATGGTGTGAGTAAGAATGCGACTTGTATTGGGTCATTTATAACTAGCAAGTTGTATTGAATCATTCCTCTTCATGAAATGGATAATGTTCTTGCAATCTTTGTGCTCTTGTTTCTATTTGCTTGTGTCCTTGATCTTGCATGTGGTGATTTGATTCTTTTCATGCTCCTCCTGATTTTGCTGTGATCCATGATGTGTAATAGATACTAGATCCTTGGAACCAATCTTTGTCTATCTAGATCACTCCTGTAGTAAGAATCAAGATCTTGCCATTCTTGTTCGTGATTTGTGATTCTGTTATCGTGGCCCTTCTAGCCCAAACCTATACTTCAATTACATTGCTAGGAAATGTTAGAATTGATCCAGAAATTCTCATGACTTAGATCCGCACGAGTAATAAGTAATTTGAGTTTTAGAGTTTTGTGTGTTCTTGTGACCTAGTCTAAGATTTCTTCAGTGGGATAGAATCAAGTGCAAGAACCTTGTGTTTCTTCATGTGATTTAGTTCCTGACATCGTTACAAAGGTTCATACCAATTTTTATAGCATTGGACAAGATTTGATCAAGATCCACAAATTTGGGTTTTTTGTCCAAAGGGGTTTGTGCCGAAAACCAAAGGAGTAGTCATACTGGTCTCCCTTTGGCAGTAGTATCGGCTGGGAGTGGTCCTACCGGCCTCCATTTAGCAATAGGACTGGTTGGGCAGCGGTCAGACGGGCCCTAGAGCGGCCAGACTGACCACTTGTGGTCATACCAGTCTCCCTGTAACAGAAGTATCGGTCTAGTAGCTAAAACCAGAATTGTTGCATCTTTTGGTCCCAGTTTTCTGTAAGTTTTGTGTAGGAGATGTAATACTCATAGTCATTTGGGTAAAGATTTTGAATAATTGAGAAAAGGAAAAGTTTTCGCAATCATTCACCTTCTCTGATTATTGGCATCGGTCCAACAGGTTTCTCTGGTAGTTTCGTTAGAAAAGTTGTAGTTTTGCATAATTTACTCTTTAATTAATCATTCAAATCATTCTTCTATCAATAACTATAACATGCATGTGCGCTGCCATGGGGTTTCATACAATGTCTACATTTCGTCAGATTAAACAATCATATAATAGGAATCAATTAAAAATAATAATATTTGACAACAAATATTATTTGTTATAAGATACCTAGTGAACATATGGGCATTTAGCTAGTAAAATACAAAAGAACAATAGCTAGGAGAGTGATCAGCACACGAGCGCAGATAGAAAAACAAGGATTAGGAAATATACATATAATTAATGTAGTATGGTTACATAATGAAGTACACGTCAAATTAGACATATATTTTCTCTTCTCCTGGATCCGATATGTCTCGTATGTGGCACATATATATGTTATATGTATGAATGTACGTCCTATCTCCTTAGAAATCCATGCCACAATGCACGCAGCTTGATCGACCAGAAGAAGAACAAGGAGACGACGAAGGTAACAAGAGAATCAATATATATAATTAAGTACGAATGATGGCGGGATCTTGTACGACTTGATGGTCATCGCCACCTTCAACACTAGAGGCTTCAGCTTGGGCTGGCGTCGACGTAGCCTGCGTACGTGCTGCATCATCCAGGACAGACCGCCGGCTTCGAGCCCTGCAATTAACATAGCATGCATTTTATGTTCGTATCACGTACGCATGCGTACCGATCCCATTCATGTATTGTCAAATGGAGGGAGTGGTATTATTTTTTTTCCAAAATCAAAATCACTGGGCGCAATTCCAAAAGAAGGCAAAAACGAAGTATATATGGCGAGGAACCTATGGAGCAAGTCTTGGTGGAAGCGAGTGGCTGCAGCAACAAGGTCGTGGAGGGCGCCTCCATGGTTCCTGAGGCGGGCCTCCTGCGTACGCTTCTGCCAGTACTCGCCCACATCACCGACCTCCACATGCCCTGTTGCTGCGGCTGACAGCACCAGGCACGCCAATATCACAAGTAGTGCAGCCATGCGCACGCTCCTCCCCCCCTCCATCCCAACAACTATCGCTGACAATTAGAACCCTCTCAATCCATATATATATGTGCATGAATCCTCTGTTGCTCCTCGTCCGCATGGATGGTGGGGCGCTACTTGCGCACCGGCCTTTATTTCTACGCTTCACAATCCATTTGACTAGTTGCATGCCTGAATATGCTTGCCTCTTTAAATCAGACAACAGTTATATCCTAAATTTGGAAATTACTATGCAGCTGATGGACGTCCCGTAACACAAGTGTGCAGTGCCGAATTGGCTAATTGCTAGAATAAGGACAACGACACATGCATCCCATTTTTGTTTAATGTTGTTGTTGACACTAAATGCACGCAATTTAATAATCGCAAGCGCACACGTCAGTTGACGGAAGGGCACCACCAGGCGTGGAGCCTGCAACTTAATTTGACTCAACATGGGGAAACATACCAGGTCTAGACATAGCAAGGATTGACAGACTAAGAGCTCTTTCTTGATTCTATGGGTGGTGGTGCATGGCCGTTCTTAGTTGGTGGAGCGATTTGTCTGGTTAATTCCTTTAACGAACGAGACCTTAGCCTGCTAACTAGCTATGCGGAGCCATCCCTCCGTAGCTAGCTTCTTAGAGGGACTATGGATGTTTAGGCCACGGAAGTTTGAGGCAATAACAGGTCTGTGATGCCCTTAGATGTTCTGGGCTGCACGTGCGCTACACTGATGTATCCAACGAGTATATAGCCTTGGCCGACAGGCTCAGGCAATCTTGGGAAATTTCATCGTGATGGGGATAGATCATTGCAACTGTTGGTCTTCAACGAGGAATACTTAGTAAGTGCGAGTCATCAGCTCGCGTTGACTACATCCCTACCCTTTGTACACACCGCCCGTCGCTCCTACCGATTGAATGGTCTGGTGAAGTGTTCGGGTCGCGGCGATGGGCATGGTCCGCCGCCCCCGACGTCACGAGAAGTCCATTGAACCTTATCATTTAGAGGAAGGAGAAGTCGTAACAAGGTTTCCGTAGGTGAACATGCGGAAGGATCATTGTTGTGACCCTACCGACCGAAGCAGACCGCAAACGCGTCATCCGTGTCGCTGGGCGGTGCCCGCCGCCCAGCCAAAGGCCCCTTCCTCCCCACGTGGAGGGGGACCGCAACAGAACCAACAGCGCCGACGGTGTCAAGGAACATTGTGAAATGAGAAGCTATAGAATCGACACGACTCTTGGAAGCAGATATCTCGGCTCTCGCATTGATGAAGAACGTAGTGAAATGCGATACCTGGTGTGAATTGCAGAAACCCGCGAACCATCGAGTCTTTGAACGCAAGTAGCGCCCAAGGCCACCCAGCTGAGGGCACGCCTACCTGGGCGTCACGCCAAATGACGCTTCCCACCAGCCTCGGCGGGGTGGAGGATGTGGCATCTGGCACTCCCGACACGGTGGCCCGGCACGTACGCCACTCGGACCGCGACCCCAGGTCAGGCGGGACCACTCGCTGAGTTTAAGCATGTAAATAAGCGGAGGAGAAGAAACATATGAGGATTCCCCTAGTAACGGCGAGTGAACCGGGAGCAGCCCAGCTTGAGAATCGGGCGGCATGAATTGTAATCTAGAGAGGCGTCCTCGGTGACGGACCGGGCCCAAGTCCCCTAGAAAGGGGCGTATGGGAGGGTGAGAGCCCCATCCGACCCGGACCCTGCCACACCACGAGGCGTAGTCGACGAGTCGGGTTGCTTGGGAATGCAGCCCAAATCGGGCGGTAAACTCCATACAAGGCTAAATACAGGCGAGAGACCGATAGCGAACAATTACCGCGAGGGAAAGATAAAAAGGACTTTGAAAAGAGAGTCAAAGAGTGCTTGAAATTGCCAGGAGGGAAGCGGATGGGGGCCGGCGACGCGCCCTGGCTGTATGCGGAATGGCTCAAGCCGTTGTCCGCCGCACCGGCAGCCAGAGCCCGGGGGCCCCAGGCACCCCCGGCAGTCGCCGTCGGCATGGCCGGTACCCTCTCACCGCGTCGCAACGGCCTGCGGTCTCCCCACCCAACCCATCTTGAAACACAGACCAAGGAGTCTGACATGCGTGCGAGCTGACGGGCTCAGAAACCTAGGAGCGCAAGGAAGCTGACAAGCGGGACGCCCTCGCGGGCCGCACCGCTGGCCGACCCCGATCTTCTGTGAAGGGTTCGAGTTGGAGCACGCCGTTGGGACCCGAAAGATGGTGAACTATGCCTGAGCAGGGCGAAGCCAGAGGAAACTCTAGTGGAGGCTCGACGGCGACATTAGGAAGTCCGGAGACGCTAGCGGGGGCCTCGGGAAGAGTTATCTTTTCTGCTTAATGGCCCTCCAACCCTGGAAATCGCTTAGCCAGAGGTAGGGTCCAGCGGCCGAAAGAGCACCGCACGTTGCACGGTGTCTGGTGCGCCCCAGCGGCCCGTGAAAATCCTGAGGACCGAGTACCATCCACGCCCGGTCGTACTCATAACCGCATCAGACCCCAACGGCAAGGGAAGTCGGCAAAACGGATTCGTAACTTCGGGAAAAGGATTAGCTCTCAGGGCTAGGCCCGGTAATGTGACGATGGCCCGTTCTTCCGAAAGGTACTGATAAGTCAATTGTGGAGAACACGACGTTGATGATCCAAAGGCTCCGACTAAAACAGAACGAACCCCTCGCAATGACTACACCACGGCTCTGATGGTTATCAACCGTGCCGAATACGGTTCACCTCACCAAGAAGGCTATCTCCTGCAAGCGAATCGAGAACACAAGTAAGAGAGTACAAGATGCAATCTGAAATTGTACTGCAAATAAAGATTAAGTTCACAAGTTGGGGTTCCTCAACCGAACGTGCAGTGAAACTGCTAAGCAGAATAATCTCTTAAGAAAAACCCAAACCCTAGAAGAGGGTGTGTCTGCCTATTTAAGAGACACAGGAGGTGAAGGATCAGCCAAAACAATTTGGAAGCCGAACAGGACTCGATTACAAGGCCCAAGGCCCACTTTGACTCAGACTGGAAAAGTAACGTGACTTGTTTGGAAGTTTCTGATTGGCTTGGATAGATTTTGGAGATAAGACCAGATCCATCTGAATGTAGACTCCAAGAGATTTCCAAAGAGTACTCACGGGCCTCGAGAATCCTTCTGGATCAAAAGTTATGGCTGTTTGAAGTTGATGTTGTTAAAAAAGCCGAATCTGAGTCGAACTCGCGAACAGGACCTGGATTGCGCTTGATGGCTCCACTTCTACACTTGAGCTCGTGTGGTTCTTCCCCATGGTTCCTAAGGATGATTAAATCATCACAAGAATTAAGTAGCTAGTATGCCATTCTTTAAAACATTTGTATGCAAACTTAGGAACGCATTCACCTGATGGTTAAGTTGACGTGCTCGCGCTCGAGTCATTGGTCCTTGTATCATAGTTTCAGTTTGTTGAGTTTGTTGTAGAGTCGGCACGATTGTATCTATGGAAAGGATGTCATCATCATCCTCCCCTTCTTGAATTGGAGTCGTCCTCGACTCAAGCTCATATTCCACGCCCATGCAAGGTCGCAAATCTGCAATGTTAAAGGTGGGGCTAACCCCAAAATCTGCAAGCAAGTCTAACTTATATGCATTATCATTAATACATTCAAGCACTCTAAAAGGACCATCTGCACGAGGCATGAGTTTAGACTTTCTCAATTTAGGGAATCGTTCTTTACGCAAGTGTAACCACACAAGATCACCAGGTTCAAAAGTAACATGCTTGCGTCCTTGACTACCAACAACTTTATATTTAGCATTCATAATCTCAATGTTCTCTTTAGTTGTCTCATGCATCTTACCTATCAAATCAGCACGTTGTTGCGCACAAAAATTTACCTTCTCAGAAGCTGGAAGAGGCAACAAGTCGATAGGTGCACGAGGTATAAAACCATAAACAATCTCAAAAGGGCATTTCTTTGTGGTAGAATGCAGTGAACGATTATAAGCAAATTCCACATGAGGCAAACATTCCTTCCACATTTTTAAGTTCTTTTTAAGCACAGCCCTAAGCATAGTAGACAATGTTCTATTGACTACCTCAGTTTGTCCATCGGTTTGGGGATGACAAGTAGTGGAAAATAACAGCTTAGTTCCCAACTTATCCCACAAGGTTCTCCAAAAATGACTAAGAAATTTAGCATCACGATCTGAAACTATCGTATTCGGAATACCATGCAAGCGAACAATTTCCTTAAAGAACAAATCAGCAACATTTGTAGCATCATCACTTTTATGACATGATATAAAATGAACCATCTTAGAGAATCTATCCACGACAACAAAAACACTATCCCTCCCCTTCTTTGTTCTAGGAAGCCCTAAAACAAAGTCCATAGAAATATGTTCCTAAGGTATGCTTGGAACAGGAAGAGGCGTGTATAAACCATGAGGATAAAATCGTGACTTAGCTTTTTGGCACGTGGTGCAGCGGGTAATGAAGCGTTCGACGTCACGCCTCATCTTTGGCCAATAAAAGTGGTGGGTCAGAATGTCCTCGATCTTCCTGACGCCAATGTGACCCATCAATCCTCCTCCATGCGCCTCCTGTAACAACAAAAGACGAACAGAGCTAGCTGGAATGCATAGCTTGCTAGCACGGCATACGGACCCATCATGCACCACAAATTTATTCCAACACTTTCCCTCTTGACAATTTAGTAACACATCTTTAAAATCAGCATCATACACATATTGCTCCTTTATTGTCTCTAACCCAAAGATTTTGAGGTCAAGTTGTTGAAGCATGGTATATCTCCTAGACAACGCATCAGCTATTACATTTTCTTTGCCCTTTTTATATTTAATGACATAGGGAAAAGATTCAATAAACTCGATCCACTTAGCATGTCTACGGTTCAGGTTGATTTGACTTCGAATATGTTTCAAGGATTCATGATCAGAATGTATTATAAACTCTTTGGGCCATAAATAATGTTGCCATGTTTCCAAAGTTCGAACTAGAGCATATAATTCTTTATCATAGGTAGAATAGTTCAAACTAGGACCACTTAATTTTTCACTAAAGTAAGCAACATGTTTTCCTTCTTGAATTAACACACCACCAAGACCTATGCCACTAGCATCACATTCTAATTCAAAAGTCTTGCTGAAATCAGGAAGTTGAAGCAAAGGGGTGTGTGTTAGCTTATCTTTGAGAGCGTCGAAAGCTTGTTGTTTGGTGCAGCGAGAGTGCTGAAATCCTGAACAAAACATTGATAGAAACCAGCGAGCCCGATAAAACTCTGCACTTGTGTGACCGTTTTAGGAGGCGGCCAACTTTGGATAGCGATGATCTTGGTTTGATCAACTTCAATTCCCTGTGGAGTAACAACATAGCTAAGAAAAGAGACTCAATCCGTGCAAAAGGTGCACTTCTCAAGATTACCAAACAAACGTGCATCTCTCAAAGCATTAAAAACAGCACGTAAATGATCCAGATGTTCTTCATATGACTTGCTATAGATTAGAATATGATCAAAATAAACCATCATAAATTTTCCAATGAAAGCACGCAAAATTTTGTTCATCAAACGCATGAAAGTGCTAGGTGCACTAGTTAAACCAAAAGACATCACTAACCACTCATATAGCCTTAACTTAGTTTTAAATGCCGTTTTCCATTCATAACCCAATTTCATTGTAATCTGGTGGTACCCACTACGCAGTCTATCTTTGTGAAAAGAATAGAACCACTCAACTCATCCAGTATGTCGTCTAACCTAGGAATAGGATGACAATACCGTATTGTGATATTATTGATGACTCTATAATCAACACACATACGCCAACTACCGTCTTTCTTAGGAATCAAAATGACAGGAACAACACAAGGACTAAGACTTTCCCGTACGTACTCATAGTCCAAAAGATCTTGGACATGTCGCTGAATTTCCTTAGTCTCCTCTGGATTGATCCTATATGCGCATGGTTTGGCAAAGTCGCTTCTAGAATTAAGTCAATTTGGTGTTCAATCCCTCTAATAGGCGGTAGTCCCGGGGGAATCTCAGCTAGAAACACATCCTCATATACCTACAAAAGGTTAGTGACAGCAGACGGCAAAGAGCTAGATATATCATCAAGTGAAAATAAAGCATCTTTGCATATCAAAGCATAGCATGGCATATCATTATGATAAATTTCAGCAAGATCAGATTTGGTTGCAAGCATGACACAACCCTTTAATTTAATTCCCTCGGTCCTAGAACTAGGTGCCAACCCCTCTTTCTTAGGTGGGAAATCATTCTTCACTACTTGTTGATTTTCATATTCATGTTCAAGTTCTTTCTTCTCATTTTCAGCTAGCTCTTTATCACAATTAGCAATTTCAGTAGGTGTCAAAGGTAGCAAAGTTATTTTCTTTCCTTTGTGCATAAGAGAGTACTTATTACTTCTACCATGATGAGTTGCATCGGTATCAAATTCCCATGGACAACCTAATAAAAGTGAGCAGGCTTGCATAGGTACTACGTTGAAATCAGCAACATCATGATAGGAACCAATAGAAAAATGCACTCTCGTAGATTGTGTTACCTTCACCTTACCGCTGTTGTTGAACCACTGAATGTGGTATGGGTGAGGATGCGCATGTGTGGTCAAGCCAAGCTTCTTGACCAATCCAGAATTCACCAAGTTATTGCAGCTCCTACCATCAATTATAACCGAACACGGCAATCCTTGACAATGAGGAACATCTGAAACAAATTATGTCGTTATAGCTTCTCCTCTTGCTCTCTTTGAGTGCTCAATACTCACTGCAAAATTATGGTTATGTAATTCGCTATAGCAGCGGCATCTAAAATTTCCTCACCATCACTATCTGCCTCATGATCATCACCATTGCCTGCAAGGTTAGCTGCAAGAGCATATTCATCCTCAACATCACTAGCACTTACATAACCACCGTCTTCTGTCGCAATGTACGCCCGCTGACTTAGACAATCTCTCGTGAAGTGGCCCATCCCTTTACAACGATGGCACACAATGCCCGTCGTACGGCCCGTGTAAGCAACCGATGAAGAGCTCTATGCTGGTGCTTGCACACTAGTAGATTTGCTCGTCTCGGGTACACGTGATGGTGGTGGCGGTGCTGCTGAACGCACCCTACTCACAGAGGGGGTAGCAGTTCAAAAAACAGGAGGTGGGCTATCTTGGCTTGCCCCGGCGTCGATCTTGATGTAGACATACTTCCAAAGTTGCTCCTAGTCCTTTGTTGCCTACCCTACAA